>VWYP01009972.1:0-182567 GCA_013400435.1 Pycnonotus jocosus | reverse complement strand
TACTGAAGTACAGCAGGAGCTCTGCAGCCACAAGCCTTTCCTGCACACAAAGCTTGCTCTGGCTGCTGCAGGACTCTGAGCTCAGTGCTCTCAGTGAGCAGGAAGGCAGGCTGGATGGTGCAGCTCATGTCACAGCAGTGTCAGCTCTTCTGATGGGGGGAGAACATCATTTGGTATGTGGCACTAATATAATACAGATTTACTTTCCCCTGGCAGAAAACCAATGTATAATACACAGAGACTCTTTAGTTTAATTAAACAGCCTAGGGAGGGTAATAATGTATCTTATTAAGCCTCTGCTATGTTAAAATGTTAGCTAATGCAATATCAATATCTGACCATGCTTCATAGGAAAGGGAACATTTGATTGTGTTTGACTCTAACACAATAAATTGTTTGCTCCTGCCAAAATGTTCTGCTGTGCTGTAGAGGACCAGCCCTGCAATAAAGCACACATCTGCTATTTGGAGATACAGCACTGAGGAGAAAGATTAGCATTGACAGGATGAAACACCACACAGGATTTTCTTCCTCTCCAAGCATACAGAAATTAAAAACCAAGATTAAGTAATACTATTTTCATGAGATAATTTCCCCATCACAAACAGAATTTGATGAGATCAGATGCACGCTGGCATATCACCATAAAACAGAACATGTTGTAGAGTCTCAAAACAGTGATTTGATGAAGTGAGCAGATAATCTAGTTAAACTGGGTATTTGTACAGCATGAATGTCCTTCACACAGAAGTCAGTGACCTAAGTCATACTTATTTTAGAACAACCAGACAGAATTCTTTATAGGAACATAGTTACTAACATAAAGTAATTGAGAAGCACAGTGAGATATACAACAATATAAAACAATTTGTTTTAAGTCACAAATTATTCTAGTCCATACTAGAATAATTTGTGACTTAAAACAAATAAAATTGCTGGTGTGAACTGCAGGATTTGTGGTACTTATTCATTCATAGTTTTCAAGTTGTTTTCACAAGAAGCTGGCCACAAACAGAGATGCAGAGACACAGATTACTAAGATAATTTTCCATAAGCTATCCAGCAAGAAATTCACCTGCAGAACATGAGTGACCTGAGCCTCAGCTTAGTATTCAATTATCAAGTTATCCAGTCTAACACAGTATCATGGAGTATTTTCTAAACTCTCCTAGGACCCTCAGTAAAAAAAATTGTTGGTAGAAGTGTCACAGAGAATATTAGAAAGTCTCCTGATATGCTGAAATTTCCTTGAAGATTTTTTCTGTTCATCAAAATCATTTTCAAATAATCTGGTTGCAATGGTTATTTGTGAGGGAACAGTGTCCTTCACAGATGCCACCTTCAGCTAAAGATTAAGCTTCCAGATCCCTTATTTGGAATCTGTGACATTTAAGATGTAGCTCATCACCCAAACAAGTGTTCAAAAACATTTTTCAAGTCGTCTCTTTCAAGATAATGAAAAATTAATTTCTTAAGTTAGCCCACAATGACTATTCAACTGAGGGGTTTTTTTTCTGGTCTTTGTTCCTTAGCCTCCAACCGAACATATAAAAATCTTTATTTCACATATTCCTGTGCACTAAATTTAGTCCAAACTTGCCACTGCCCATCCTATTCAGCATGTTTTTAAACACTGCTAGAGTAATTGCCAGTTAGATGTACCACTTCCAGACACTGCTGTGTGTGAGCAGAACAGCATTTCAGCATCTCACATTTCTCCTCCGCACATTCATTACTTTATCAAAGGGAAACATGTTGAGCATTCTCCATTACAGAACAAAATAATTCAGTGCATTGTTGATATAACACATGAGTTCCTAATGGAAAAAAGTCCTCTTATTCCTAGACACAAAGTTATTGTGGCCTTAAAATGGACAATAACAGCCCAGTCACTGGGACATTAAAAGTTTGCCACCTCGTGCCTCAAGTAGTAGAGCAAGCAGCAGATAATTTGTTTGTACTCAAGCTTCACAAGGATTATGCCATGCTCCTGAACAATAATGGTATTTCTTCTTCCTCTTTAGAATCATACATATTCATAGGTGCTTTACATGTAGAAACTGTTTCCCCCACTGCCACACAAAAAAAAATTTAGCAGGGGAATAAAGTTTTATATTTCAGTTGAGGTTCTCTGGAAGATTTGGACATAATTACTGATCTCTAGCAACTCAGGTAGGATCACAGAATTAACATTTTATGACATGCATAATGTCACCTACGGATGGCAACTTCAGCAAAGTCAGCAGAGAGGTGACCTTCTGAAATTGTTGCTCTTGGAGATAGGAGAATTTTAGTGGGAGAATGAAGTAAATAAACATATGTTTGCATTTACATGAGCACATGCAAACACACTTAACCCACTGCTCACTGCTGTCATACCCCAGGGGTATCTGTCAGTATCTACACACCACAACCCATCCCCATTAGGTCTTCTATTGCTGCAGCACCTGCAAGTGAGAGGGGGAATGAATTTAGATGTGGTTCAAAGTCTCATAGTCACACTTTCTTTAGCCTTTATGCAGAAAATAATGAATAACTAGGCTCAAATAGCTCTGGATGCCACAGCTGTCTTCTGAGAGGCTTACCAGGTACATCCTACAATGTGATATTAAACTCATCATTTTCTGCTTTAGAGGTGGAATGCAAAATGATTCAGATGCCTTATAAAAGTCATCATGCAATTTAATTCTCTCAAGTGTCTTTTCTTTGTGCTTACAAGCAGTGGCAGAGTTTTCCTCTCTCACGCTGTTTCTTAAGTAAAGCTGTAATTACCTGGATGACCCAGGTTACAGAGTTCCAGAAAACAAAGGCAGACTTGGTCTTTCTTTTCTCTGAGTCTCAAAACAGAAATCGCTTACTCTTCTGACAATGATTGAACCTCGCTTCTTTGGAAAACAAGGTTCTCTCCCTTGAAAAGAATGGTTTTTATCTCTTCTTGCCACTTACCACATAAACCCAGCATAAATAAACAAGGAAATGCATTTCTGCTCTAAAGTTCATTTGAATCCCTATTGTTGTGACACGAACTTTCCACTGCTCTACTGAGTCAGTCTGAAGTTTCTGTCAGCTTGAGAAATGTACATATAAATTACGGGGTGGTGAAAACAAAAGAAGTCATGAATTAAGGAAAACAACTCTCACTGTCAAGAGAGGAAATAGTTAAAGTAGTACAGAAGCTGGTTCATGATGGCATGGAAAGTTTTGAGAAAATATATTCTCACTTGTCTGCATTTTTATTTCCTTCACTGAATGCCTTTGGAAGGGCAGCAATTAAAGAGTAAAAGAAAAGAACTACGTTATTAGCTAGCGCTGATATGACCAAACTTAGATTTTGAACAGTGCAATTATGATTCTTAAGACAACAGAGGTTTAATAAATAAATAAATAGAGGTCCATAAATGCCGTAATAAAAGGATAAATGTGCATTGAGCCCAGAACATGAGCCACTGGAGAGACAAGTGATGCAGGAAGAAGCCAGCTCTGTCCACCAGCTGTCACTTCGATACGGATTTTATTAATTCTTGGGCATAGCAATTGGTTTAGAGAGAGAGAGGCATCCAAAGCCCTTCCCCACTCCAATATTTCATATAGGGGATGGGATAAACTCCTTGCAATGTTTTATACAATCTGCTAAAACCAGGGACTGTTATTTGTTGCAAGGAAGGGAACAACCTCCAGGCAGATTTTGTACTCTTGCTGCTAAACCACTGTTTGGTATAAATGGACATTCAACAGCTGACTCAGGAGAAAGAGTTTGCCCCTTTTCATTCAGAAGACATTCAGAAATTCCCAGAAGAATGGCTTTTTGATGCTTCCTCAGGTATCTCTCTGAAGAAAAATTCCTCAAAAGAAAACCTTGCATGTGTCTCCAAGACATCCCTTCTGACATAATCACATTGTTACCTCAGGATTAGTTATTTTGGCAAAATTTACAGTGGTGACACCAGAAAACACAGGAGTACAGTGTGCTCCTTAGGAAAATAAAGGAAAAGTGACCATTCACATGGCCAACAGTCCACATTCAGCTCCAAAGCACCACTCCTCCCCTTTTCAGCCTGATTGGATTCTGCCCAGTGCTTTGAATTGTTCTTTGGAGATTTGTGACACTTATCTGCTTCTGACTTTCCAAGGGAACATGAGCTGGAATTCAAACTGTCTGGATGTAGTACTCATTTTCAAGCTTGAAATGCCTGGATTTGGATGCCTAGTAAGATGAATTTTACCCAAATTTCTTTTCTTACCTCTACCTTCTCCCCATATTTCCGCTGTCTCCCCCCCAAAAATTAAATACTTCCACATTTTCCTCTGCTATAAATTACACAACCTTTTGACAAGTTAGTCCTACAGAATCATCTTCAGTTTTTTTCAGACAATGCAAGCCACACCTTATTAGGAGCACTGTTTCAGATTTACAGCACTCCCCTTTTGTAACCATAGGGACAACATCTTTCTCCTTCCATTCATCATCGCACGGACCACCTGCTCACTCACCTCTGTAAACACCATGGCAACAACAGCAATTATTTACACAAGAAATTAATAGTAGGGAAGGGAGTTACTATTTTTAAAAACCTTAAGGAAAAAAAGGTTTCCTCATCTTGCTTCCAGAGAAAGGAACATGCCAGTTTAGAACCACTCTTGTTCTCACTGATACGGAGCACAAAAGACAATTTTGCTTTTTCTGTAGACACCTTTGCAGCCTGAAAATGCCTTTTAAGTGTCCCTGCAGAAGCAGCTTACAAATACTGGCATGTCACTAACTCTGCATGGCCTTCTGCAATTCTTCATAACACTTCAAGCAGGTTTTTTTTTCAGAACATTTCAATGATATTCCAGGAGCTGTTATCTCTCAGAATGAACCACTCCAACCCAATTGCTATTGAACAGTAACTATTTACCAACCCTGTTTCATGGCAAATAATGATAAATAATGATACCTCTTGATGGTAGGAGTAACCCGACATGACCTAGAGCCTCAAGGTGAATGGAGAAGAGACCTCTGTTGTTCTATGGTTCTGCAAAAGGATGGAAGCCCATCAGTACTGCTTTCCTGCCTGCCTTAAGAAATAAGGGATGCTTTTATCCACAGAAGAACAGGAACTTGAACCCTGCTCTGGTGTGCCCATCAGTGCCCCCAAAAGCAGCTAAACTCAGAGTGCTGGCCTGAGAGTGGGAGGTCAGCAACATGCATATTCTGATCCTGGCTTGTTATCTGCTTGCTTCTCTCACCTGCCAGTGCAGATAACAACACCTCCTGAGGGTTGGCTGACGTCTGTAAAGCACTTTGAAGACACAAAGCATCACAGTGTGGACAAGTTAAGTGTTAATTCATCTGCCAGGCTGATTCACCCTGACCCCTCTGCAGACATGTCCAGTTAGTGTCAGCTCTGGCACTTTTTGCAATTCAGGCACCTGTCCACCAGCCCCTGGAGTGGAGCCAGCAATTCACACAGGACACAGAAGAGCCATCAGATGGCAGCAACATTTGGTCATGACAGGCCTGAATTGGATTTGAAAGGGTGACCTGGAGGTGAAAGGCTCTCTCAAGAAGCCACTTCTGTTCAAATGCATATTAAATTAGAGAGGTGCCAAAGAGACAATGTTAAGACCCAGATCCAGTTTAGACAAGACTTTTGGCTCAGCTGCATGGACAATTCTTGTATAATTTTTACCCTAAATGATTATGAATCAGAAGATATACTCTTACGGATTTAGGGTCTGACCTCAAGCCAAAACTGTGAGTCTGAAGAAGGACAGTCCTTGTTGTGTCTCCTTCTTCCTCTGTCCCTCATAGGAAGCAAACCTGCACATACACTCAGCACCATTGCTTTTTGACCTTCACAAGTTCGGAAATCTCTCCTTGCCTGAACTATTAGGAAAAAGCAGTGGGACTGAACAAGGTCTTGGGGCATTATCCCAAGTTTTGCTGGTTTTACTTCTCTCTGCCCATCTCAAACTTGTGTCACTACCCGATGACCCACAGAATAAACTTTAGAAATCCCACCTTGCTCACTCCTCTGCTACTGAACAGCATTGGCTCTACAGAAAGAGGCTCTTCAGAAAAGATGAGTGGCAAAAGAATCAACAGCTTTTTAGAAGAGGGAAGAAATTCTACTATAAAAGAGAGTGAATGAATAAAAGAAAGAAAGCAAGAAGGAAAGAGAGAGTAAAGGAAAGGCAGAGAGAAGCTGAGGCAGTAACTGTTACTTATTCTCTTATAATTAAAGCAAGAAAATTAGATTATGAAACAGAAATATCTAAATGGCCGTGTTTTCACTGGATAATTAAATTTAGCTCTGGTCTGGTTGTGAAGGTTCTCTCAGCTGAAATGCTCCCAGTAGCTGTACTGAAGGTTTTAGCACGCCTTGGTGCTGTTCCTTAGACAGCCACTTGCTTGCTGTGTGACAATACACAAGTCATTTAACGTTTTCAGGCATCATTAATTGCTGCTTATATGCCTGCAACTATATTAAGGTCAAGAATTCCCGTTCAACTATTCACTTCATAGCAGTATTAATAGCTTTGTGTTTTACCACTAACTTTTAATTATACCTCTGCAGAACCCTTGGACCAAGAAGCACAGACTTTACAAGTACATAAATAAGGCCCAAAGACATTGCCTGCCTCTCCTCTAATTACAAAGGCAAAGAGTGGTAGAATAAAAACAATGGCTAGGAGTTATGGCTCCCTGTCCCCTAATTTCCCAGGAACTCTTGCAGTTGGACAAATTGTGTGTAGGCAAATCAAACTCTTTAACTACCTGTTTCTTTAGTCTCTCAAATAATATATATCATTATTCACTATTTCTTACTAAATAAGTAGCAGCTGGCTGAATATAAAGTCATCAGGCAGAAGACCAAAGGCAAACAAAATGAACTGTTTTTTTAAATTAGCTTATACTGCAGCACTCACTGCCACCAGATTTTGGCTAAAACACAGGTGAATAGAAAGATCAATCAGATAAATTCAAAGAAAAATTATGTTATTACACTCAACTCCTTGAACAGAAAATCCCCAAATTACACACTATCAGAAGCCTTGCTCTCTTCTTGGTTTATCCCTTAGCATCTGCACTAAGATTCTGAGCCAAACAGACCTTGGGTTTGATGCAGCATCACTCTTCTTATTTTCCAATTACACCTTAACTTATGCTGCAGAATGAGGCTTCTGTAGTTCTTAAAAAGGTAAGGTGTTGATTTGTGGTGAAAAGCACATGTATTTCCACAGTTTAAACTAAATCTCTAAAAGACAAATTGTTCTAAGGTAGATCCTGATCTATATAAAGCTTTCAGCTCAACAAGCCCTAGAACAATGGGAACTGTAAGCTGAACATCAAAGGTAAAAGTCCATTCTACAGATGTAAAATATTTTAAACAGGCCCCCGAGTGTCTTTTCCCACCTACTCAGAACATAGCCAGAAAACAGGATTAGTTGGACCTATTAGAGAACCTGTAAGGGTTGCTTTCATTTTACACAAAAAAATCCACACCTGGATGGAAACTGCAAACCTGCTCAGTCAGGTGGAAGGAAACAACATCACTTGTGTCATCCAAAAGTTAGCTGGGTGTGCATTTGCTTGAGAAGACAGGAAGGCTGTGGATGGGCATTGCTTTACCAGGGGACTGAGAGCTGGAAGCCAAACCAACTCTTTCTGTTCACCCTCTTGGCACAGGCAGAGGCTGGCCATGGTCATTAGTCTTGTTCTGTTCCCTTGCAGGCTGAGCCTTTCTTTTCCTTGCTCATACTCAGGGTGAGCAGCAAGCAGAGATAAAAGTGAAAGCTGATAAACAGGAACACAATGACACCAAAAGAGATTAGGGATTATACAGCAGACATAAATGCTGAGGGGAGGGATGGCATGCAAACACAAAACAGAATTGACCCAGGTATTGTCTTGCTGACCCATGATTCATCCACAATGGGAAGAACAGGTTTTCTTGGCTTTATTCTACTCAGAGAGAGCTCAGCATAACATTTTGTACCAAACTGTGGGATGTTTGCTCTGAGCTTTACATCTAGCAGTATTTATGGTCTGCACAGTGCTATAAAAGCTAAAATGTAATGGACATTGTGGAAGGATCTGCCATTACAACTGAAAGCACAACATATCATGCCTTTTCCAGGGCATTTTATCAGCATCAGTTGTATCTGAAACTTTTTTCTCCAATATTCCCCTACTCATACCTGGCCAATGGGTTCTCTGGGCTGCACCAAAAGCAGTGTGGCCAGCAGTCAAGGGAGGGGATTCTTCCCCTGTACCCTGCTCATGAGACCTCACCTGGAGTGCTCTGTACAGTTCCCCGACATAAAAATGACACAGAACTGCAGGAGCAAGTCCAGAGGAGACCGCGAAGATGCTCACAGGGATGGANAACTGCAGGAGCAAGTCCAGAGGAGACCACGAAGATGCTCAGAGGGATGGGGCACCTCTCCAATAAAGACATGCTGAGAGAGCTGGGATTGCTCAGCCTGGAGAAGGAAAGCTTCCAGGGAGGTCTTATGGCACCTTCCAGTACCTCCCTAGGGTGACAACAAAGCTGGAGAGGGACTTCTGACAAGGACATGTAGTGCAAGGACAAGGGAGAATGGCTCAGAGAGCAGGTTTTGATTAGACACTGAGAAAAAATTCTTTACTGTTGGGGTGGTGAGGCCCTGGCACAGGTTGCCCAGAGCAGCTGTGGATGCCTCATCCCTGCAGTGTTCAAGGGCAGCTTGGATGGGGCCCTGAGCAACCTGGACTAGTGGAGAGTGTCTCTGCCCATGGCAAGGTACAAGAACAAGATGATTTCTAAGGTTTCTTTCAACCCAAACCAATCTGTTGTTCTGTGGTGTTACTGCAGGCCATGTCACCTTCTGGTCTTCCTTCAAAGGTAGATAGGTGACAAAGATGTCACAGGTAACTGTGCCTGTAAGTAGAATCACAACATCTCAAAGATAATGTCTCCCCTGCAAGCACATCCTGGGGACCACTATTTTTTACTATTTCAAATAGAAAGAGTATTCAGTTCTCACAGAAGATGAGAGACTCAAGATTCAGCCCAGTGCTGCAGAAAATGAGTGACAATCTCAAGAGGACCCACCAGGACACACCTAACAAAGGTATGGTAGGACTCAGAAGAAGGATATTTCCCACCCTAGCCAACAGCAGCTGACCCACATGATCAATGGTTGACTGAGAGATTTAAGTAGTTTCTGCATGCATTTTCCTCTATATGTGTATATATTCACCTTTATAAGGATGTCTGTGTGCAAAAATACATCTTTAAGTACAAACGTTTTGAACTTGTTCTCATCCTTCTCCTCTGTTTCTGTTATAGCTGTCTGTAATGGACAACAAAGCTATTTGCTCTGAACTGTAAATAAATCAGATCAGCATTTAATCTCTGCTCTCCTAAATGTTGCATCAATGACGGTTTTCAGGTTGAGCATTGTGAACAATATTGTGATTTAACCCTCCCAGGCAGATGAGCCCCACAGAGCCACTCACTCTCCCTCTGCAGTGGACTGAGGAAGAGAATCAGGAGGACAGAAGTGAGAGGACAAGGCTTACCCTCTCATACCAACCACAGAGCACACAGCAAGGCAGAAACCAACTCCTCAGAACAGCAGCACAGCAAAGTCTTGCACAAAACTTTGGCAGACAACTCACGGGCAAAGCAAACTTTTGGTGAACTCGCTGTGTTTTTCCATAGCTTCCCTGACAGTTTCCTCCCCTCCACACTCCCACACACCACAGTGAGTCGGAGAAAGTCCAGAGCTATACTTTAACTTCGGATTTCTCTGAAGGAAGGAGGTTGCTGCTATCTCTGATGGTTGGAACCTGATCCTGTCATCATTAACTTTCTCAGAGACTCTTCATTTGCTGAATATTGGTCTGTAATAAGAAGCAGGAAGGATAGGCATTTTCATAGCAACTACCTGCCAACAGATTTCAATTCTTTATCCCTTCAAAATCCCACATCTGTCCATGTCTCCAGGCACTAGTGGAAGAAGCTCTGCATTAGTTATTTTTATTATCAACATAAAAATCTTTCCATTTATTTATTTATTAAGAAAAAAAAATCCCAGCTATCTACAAAACTCAGTTCATTTTGTCCTTAGGCAGACATTTAAAGCTGTCTGCCAACGTCTTTTCTTAATAAAAAAAAATAAGCTAAAGTCTTTATTACACACTCTGTAACAAAATACAACCAGCTACATTCACCCAGGTGAGACATGCACCATCCATCTATCAGAAAAGATTGCTGTCACTAGAAGAGGAAACATCTGCTAAAGAAGATGATCCTATCCTATACCTGAACCTGGCCAGATCCCCCCCAAAAAACCCACTTTGAGGCTGGGTCTTTGCTTTTGCCTCTTAGACTGTGATATGATGAAGGCTGAAAAATATAACCCAAACTACTTCTGCACCTTGCACAAACGCCCCTTGGACCCACACGTGAGGACATGGTAGGTGATGCACATTTTGTCCAAAATTTTGTAGCCTGTATCATACCCCTGTGCCCCTGGAAAGCAGGAAGGATTTGGAGCCCTGGCTGGGATATGCTGCCTGCTCTCTTTCTAGGCTAGTGACTGGCATGTTAAACCCAAACAACACATCTTACACTGACACAAGATGAAGCACATTAGGCAGATGGCATGTTTTCTCTGCACAAGCCAGTGCCAGAGTATTTCCTCCTAATGATCTTCTGTTCTTGTTCTCACAGCAAAATTAGTTTTAAAGCAAAGAGAAACAACAAAATAAAAAGTATGTAGCATGATGAGAGCAAAGATTACTGTTTGGGAAAAATATCAACAAGAGCAGGGGTTTGTTCTTTCAATTCCATGGCTTTTATTTATATATATATATGTATTGTTTATAAAAACAAACACCCCACTTTGTCAGACTTGAAAAGTCAAAATTTACATTTAAATGGAGACATTTAACTGGGTTTTTTTTCCTCTCTCTCATCTCTTGAATGCAGAGTACAAAAGATTAAAAACTCTCAATTTTCCTAAATGGACGGATAACAGGTGAACTTTGCATTCTGAGAGCTATTCATTTAGTGAACAATGTTCAACTCAGCAAAGACCAAAGCCCAGCTGATCAAGGGGAAAAGAGCACTGGCTACTCGGCCTGACAGATTTGCTCAACAGCTGAGACCAGAAGAAGCTGTGATCCCATTGTGTCCTGTTCCCAAGGAGGAAATTATGCCGAATACAGCTCCCTGAGGGCAACACCTACATTTCCAGATGTACAGTGGATCACTATCCAACCCCAAATCACTGCAATTTTAGAGATTGCAGTGCTACAATAGCCCCGGCTTCATTACCAGAACTACTGCAGATGTTTAAAATATGAGGTGGTCTGCTTGTTAGAGAAAATGAGAAGACTTAAAACAAGTCCATAATTGCATGGCATTAAAGCCATTGTAAAATATCAAAGTGGATACAAATACTGTGATGACCCTTAAAGCTTGCTACCAATTACCTTCCTTTAATTTTTTTTTCTTTTCTTTTTTCTTGTTTACTTCCTGGCCAGGAAAATAATTACTGATTTTAAGCAGGGAGTCTGTCAAACAAGTGCAAGCAACGTGCTCAGACAATGCCATCTTAGTCCATGGAAAGGTGCAGTAGCAGCTCATTCAGCTCTGGGCTGATTTCTCCTCTTTGGCTTTTGCTAATATGCAGCTGATCCACCGTGTTAAAAGGACACAAAGGCAAAATGCTAACCTCATGTTTTTTAAAACAAGGGTTAACCACAGATCCAACCAGCCCATTTTAGGGTCTGATTTTAACAGCTTTTAACATTTTCTCCTACCTTATGCTGAGTGAAATGCACCTATAGAACCTCACCAACAAACCAAAATGAACCCCAGCCACCTCCTCCTCCCCACCCAAAAAAAAGCCCCAAACCAAATTCCCCCTTCCCTCCTCCCCTAAAAAAAGAAAAAAAAGAAAAAAAACCCACAAAAAACTCAGAAACAGAGATAACTGTTTGGAAAAGGCACTGACACAAAATCTCAATGCCTGGGAGGCAAATGTGTTATCGCTGTGTACCCAGCACTAGGAAATTACTGAGTCACTCTTTTCAAAGTTGCAAACAGTCTTTCTGGACTCCCAGGGCCAGAAGCTATCCCAGTCACATTGCTGCTGGGACAGGTATCCTGATGCTCACCCATCATCTCATTGGTCCTTCTGTCTTTGGAGAGTTCCCCTTTCTGTTACTCTCACAAACTGCACAAGAATCCATTGTTTAATCAACAAATGCTGCCAGATTTTATAGCAGTTCCCAACTTAAAAGCATTAAGAAACAAGTACAAGAGAATGGAATATGTTAAAGCAATCAATTCTGAATGTAAGCCTTATCCCTAGATTAAAAGGATTTTAAGTGAGCCAGCAGGACACACATCACAACAAATGAAGAAGCTGTGTCTCAGTTTTCTCCTCAACCAACCAGGACCATCTGGGAGTATCTGGTTGTATCTGGAGCACTGACTTGACTGTTATCCATGTGATCCTACTCCAAATAGTGTGAGGAGTCTGCACAAGAAATAGATGAGCAATGCCTCCTTTCCCAAAGACACCTCTCTACAGCTGTGGGCCAGCATCCTTTACCCCAAATACGAGCCAGACCATTAAGGTAGTGCTGAGATATTTCCCCAATTTGTGGGGAAAAGGACTTTTAGAAATATTGTTCAAAGTAGAATAAGCTCAGCACACAACTGTAGTCAGGTCCCTCATGGACAATGGTCCAGCCTGAATGTACACAGTCCTTAGCATTGTCCCAACTTTTTAGCAGAGTATTCCATGTCTTTACATCCCCAAATTTCCCTATACAGGAGAGATTTCTTCACATAATTCTTCCTTTTCCTCCACCCACCCCAAAATAATCCCACAAGCCAACAACCTACAGCTTTATGTGCGGTAATTTGACAACATTGCAATCTTAATCTGCAGCTGGGAAGCAGAGACAAAGGACAGTAACAGTGAAGAGAAGCAAAGCACCATCCAAGCCTGATTCCCCTTCTGTGCCAACAGGATGAATTCACACTCAAACCACCATAGCTAAAACTGTGCTGGGCTGCTGACCTACCTGGAAAACCCAATACATATAATCTTCTTCACACCATGTTCTGAGTGTTGGCTTTTTGTTTTGTTATGTTTTGTTTGGTTTTGTTTGTTTTGGTTTGGTTTTTGGTCCTTTTTTCTTCTGTTAATAGGTTTTGTTCTTTGTGATGAGGGCATTTTTTGCTTTGTTTTCCAGGGCTCTCCATGTTCCAGTAAATGACACTGGGTTGTGTATAAAGCTGTGGCATTTTACTCTCTTAATACCAGGAAATTAATATGCACACATTTTTCAGTTTTTTATCTTGTGAATATAAAGACTGAATCAAAGCATCAAAAAGAAAGAAAGTGGGCTTTTTTTTTCTTGGTTAAGTTTTCTGGAACTCAACAATATTGTCAGTTTCTCTTTCTCTCCTGCTTCTATTTTGTCTTAAGGCTCTGCATCTTGGAAGACTGTGAAGCTGCTGTGTGATTTTTATCTCCATGATTAAAGTGTTACACTTTATTGAGCTCTTTGCATCAGCACCAAAATCTGCAATGCAGGATTTTACATAACACTTCATTTTCTCCTCGCACCATTACTGTTATTAACCTGGTGGCAATAAACAGAAAATACAGCTCGGCTCATGATGTACTCCTGAGTTTTTGTGTGTCTGTGTGTGTGCATAACAGAAAAGGAAAAAGAAGAAAAAGAAGGGAAATGAAAGGGCCTCCACTCTGTGAAAGGCTAGGAATGGCTGCATGAACTTGTCTTTTCCTTAAAGAACAATCTCAGCCTTTCAGAATTAAAAGGAGAAATGCTGTGCTGGAGCTTCTGCATGAAAGGATTTCTTCCAAAACAAAAGATCAAAACATAAAGAACATCCAAACTACTTCCAAATTCTCAAACTCATTATTATTCATCATTAGACTTCTCAGATGGAAGATTTGATTGATATCCTGCTTTGGGATGTTGCACATTGCTTTGTTTAAATGACAAAGAAGATGAGATCTGCCAAGAGGATGCCAATAAGGGTTTGGAACCCAGCTGTGGAGCTGGATGTGCCAGCACAGGTGACCTTCCCCACTCCATCAGTGGGTGAACCCTGTGTGTTTCACCAGATGCGAGACCTCTGAGTTCCCAGGAAAACAGTGTGAGTTAATATCCAAACATGCAGGAATATGGGTTACTGACAGAGATTCTCCTTTTGCTGAGGCAGGGGAGACCTGCAGGTTCTGGAGCAGAGACATTTGGATGTGTAAGCAAGACTACAGGAGCCATGAGGAAAGAGATGGGTTGTCCATGAACAGAGGGTCCCCAAAACTTGATTGAAGCCTGATGGGGGAGAGAGAAAGAAAGCCAGAGTGGGGAACTTGGCATGTCCCAAAGAGAGCCCTCAGAGGCAAAGGGAGTTTGGGTATGGCCTGGCAGAAATGCTTCAGGAGCTCAGGCATCATCTTCAAAACAAATCAATTAGGAGGCCAGGCTTCCTGGACCTGCTCTTCCCTTTAAATAACAGAAACCCTCCTTTTGCAATCCTGAGATGCTGGAGTTGGGGGATACCCTAAAAACCTGTGTCCAGCTGTTTTCTCTCAGGAGCTGCAGGTCTCCATGACCTGCACTGTGCTGCCACAGCTGCCCAAGGCACCTCCTCCAGGAGTGCTCAGGAAAGTCAAAGCAGACTGGGCTCAGTGGCACTGCTATAGCTTACCCTGAAATGTTCTGGTTATTTTTGAAGGATTGTTTTGTATTTTAACCCAAGAGAAATATTTTAGAAAGCTCGCCAAGCTTCTGCCCCCTACTTATGTGGGTTCCTGCTCTTTACTCTTGCTATTTATTTTGTACTTGCTCTTTACTCAGTTTACTACAGTTTGAAATATAGCAGAACATTTTTCAGTTCGTCAGTGTGTTGTTTGCTGTCAAGGAGACGAAATGTTACTACTTTCCTCTGGAGAAGCTTAGGACATGATGGATGAAATGTCACAAATAATTAGACTTTTCTTATGAATTACATTTTTTTAAACTTCTGTTTTCGTGTCAACAGGTGTGTTACGGATAGGCTGCATGGAAGGACCTGGGGAAATTTTAGTTCTCTGGGAACAGCAGGAATGTAATATCTGATAAGCCAGGGAAATAGCTCAAGCTGAGACAAACTTTAAAAACTTCTACTATGACAATTTGGGGCTATGAAAGATCTGAGTCCAGTGGCGGAATCAAAAAGGTCCAATGCAGTTCCTGAACAGCATGGACATGGTTAGGGATTTAAGGATTGCTTGACACAGTCTGACCTAAAGTCCATCCACTGCAGTGTCCTGTTTCTGACGGTGATGTTTTGTGGCACTGTTAAGCCCTACACGGTACGACACCCAGTGATAATCTAAATAACTATCTGGCTTGGAGGAAATAAAAACTGCAGTTCACTTTCACACTTTGAGCAGAGATGTACTGCAGATAGGCAGATACTCAGATTGCATAAAATTATCTGTGAGACAGACATGAACAAACCCTCCAACTCTGAACTCTCCCTGCATAACTGGTCCACACTTTATGGGCTGGGCACACATCAATTAACAGCTCCAAATACCTGAGCATGCTGAAAAATCTGCACAAAACAGTCACATGCTACTTCTTCATCAGGGTTTATAGGAGTTTCTAGATCTCTCATCATTTTAATCTCTAAGTTTATAAACTGCCAGTTGTTAGAGCAGTAAATACTGGATCAAACATAACGCTGCAGCTGAATTACTGCTTTGAAATCTTGTATCACATGCAACGACTTTAAATTGCTTGCTTTGCTAGAAAGGCTGAAAGAATGTGAAGCCATGACACTCTAAATCACACTAATCAATGATGTAAATCTTAACTGTATGAACGTATCAATAATGAGGAATGCTCCAGGGAAAAAAAAATGGGAACTGCACACCTTTAAGATCTCCCTTCCATAACCAATTTATTGTCATATGTTGTAGAATCATCAAGAAAATATAAAGACCAATAATGATGTGGCAAAATTTACTTAACCCCCTTGACATGGAAATAAAGCCTTATTTTATTTATGGGAAAAAAAATTCTCCCACATATATTTGCTAAGTAAACTCAACTGATTAGGAACGATTCAATTAAAATGGAAGTGCTGAAGCAGTGTATGACATAAAAAGCACCACTGAAATTTTCTCAAGGGATTTAAAATGTTATTTTTAATGCTAAAGATAAACTGTATAGACACAAATGTTTGAAGGGGAAGAGGGGCCATGAAGTTCCAGTGTTCACAAACACAGCTTGTTTGGGGCGTCACATAAATATTATAGATATTGGTATTATCAAAACAGGGCCTGGGAAAATAGTTTTCAAATACCAGGAAAGCAGGGGGGGAACAATACACCTCTCGAACCCTTTTTTTCCTTCTTACTCAGAAAACAAAGTTGTGATCATTGACTCATCTCTAAGGATCATAAAACAACAAAAGAAAATTGCCTCCCAATGGCTAACATGATGAGAGGGAAAAGAGGGAGCTTGAGTAGCTTCTTGACTGTGCTCCTTCCTCCCAGCAACAGCTAATGAGATTCCCTGCCAAGGTGGAACCTGCCACACATCCTCTACATCAAAGGGGATCTGGAGGATATTCTGTTGCCTTTGACTACCATGCTGCCTAGTGTGGTAGAGAGCCACATCTGAAAGTCCCCATGACCCCCCAAAATCACCTATGGCTCTCTGAGGAGCTTGGAAGTTGATAAAACCCATAATGGAGCCCTTGTTTTGCTGCTTGACAAACACTTGTGTTCTACCAGCTGTGTGCAGATTTATCAGAAAGAGAAGTGGTTGCATCTCTGTCTTCCTCAGGCAGGCCCATGGTAACTTACATGGTATAATCACTGTCCATCCTTCCTCTTCCTTCACCCTGCAGCTAGAGAAAGCTCAGGAGCACTGCCAGATTTCCTGCAGTGCAATCACAGAGATGCTCCCATGATGGGCGCCCAATCTATCAATCTACTGTTCCATGTGCCACAAGCCACCACCACTTTGTTCAGCCAGCACCACAGGTACCTGTGGCTGCTGTTCAACGTGCCTGTGCTCCCTGTGGCACTTCCTAGCTGGCCTTAAACCCTGCACCAAGGGACTCAGTGGGCAGGGTCACACTGCAGCCCAGCAAACAAAGCCCAAGGGAGAACAACCTGCCCAAGGTCACACAGGGTGTGAGGAAAAGCCAACCAACACTTTCCATCGCTGCCCATTATGCTGCTGTTCTTGTTCTGGAGGGGTAGGGACAGGCTCCAGGTGCTGAACTGAAACCTTTTCCACCTTAGACCCCGTTTTCAAGCAGAGTGAAGGTGAAGGTTGTAACTACAAAAATGACATGGAGATGGGAGGTCACTCATCTCTTTCTCTTCTTCTGGATAAGTATTTAGTTTAGGGGAGATGGGGAGCCTTCATAGTCAAGTCCAGCTTCTACCACTGATCAAGGCAGGGAAAGGAAGCAGAAAGAAGCTGGTTTTCAGGGAAACTGTTCAACAACCTTGCTATTTTCTGCACTTTACACTGGGAACTTTGCTTCCTTCATTTGGGGTAGATATAAAGGAGTATTCCAACACGAAGGCATAATTTTGGCTCCATTCCACTCGACTGGATATAAGGATGCAGTGTCAGCTGCCTGGGAACATAGCTCCCAGTGCTCTGATATTTTTTTGGATTTCTCTGGTTGTGTCCCAAGTCACTGTGCTCATTTATCACACACTGAAGATTGTTGTTTCCTAATACTTCTTCTACAGGGAATACTTCAGCAGGCCCTGCCTCCACTGTTCCCAAGCCAGCAGAAACAAAAGGAGCAGAAGCTTCCATCTCATGAAATGACATGTGCATTGATTTCTCAGTTCTGACACGGGCTTGGCATTTGACCTTCAGCAAATCACCCAGCTCCCCTCAGCTCTCACTCATCTAATGGGCATTGCAGAAACCAGTTTGTCCAATCTCCATAAATCTCCACCTCCTTGTGGAGGACACTTTTCCATGGTGCACAGTAGTGCAAATCCAATGGGATGCTGATCAGAACAGGAACTGCTGTACCATATATTGCCTGCAATTACACACACCTAAACACAGCACCCTTTTCTTGTGCTCCAGGGTGGAAGTGCAAGAACTATTGGTGGAAGGAATATTCAGAAAAATGTTATTTGAAAAGGTGCTGTTTACTTAAGAAATTACCCCTACTTTGTATTTAATATTTCATACCTAAGGTTCAATCAATGCAGGAAATTCTCCTTCTGTTCTCGTATCTCACCAATAATGATGCAAAAGGTCATACAGCATATCATCAATAAAATACTGTCTCTTGAAAACCAGTTTTCAGATAGTCAAATTATTTTTGAAACAGAAGTGTCATTCTTTAACCCTGTCAGGAAGTTAGAGGCACAACATTCAGTTTCCATCTAAAAATCAAAATGTAAAAGGGTAGGGGAAAAAAATGCCCCTGAAAAATCACTAACACAAATGTCATTCAGGCCTGGCAAAAAGGAACACAGAGCTTAAATGTTACTCTTTATAGTTTGCAACCCAAACAAAAGATCACTGAGCTAGAGCATGACAATAAAATCTATTGCACGTATGCAAACTAGCCAGTCAAACCTCCAGCTGTCTCCAGGCTGGGAAAAATAACCAAAGGAAAAAGAAACAACAAAACATTAGAACAATCAAAAATAGAAGTAACACTTCAAAAAACCTTTCTGTTTCAACTACATATAATAAGCTGTTCCTGATACTGGGGAAAGTCTGAGGGCTGGATGGTTTGTTTTATTTTTTTTCTTTTAATATGAGATTTTTACTCTGACAATTTTTCCTTAATGTTACTTGAACATAGATTACTCTAGCTGCACACCAAAATATACTGGCTTGGAATTTAATTTTGAGACACTTAACATTACATTTTCTCAAGAAATGGTTGCTCTTCTCCTGAATTTGATGGCTCATTGAGCTTCCAGGTAAGAGCTGGTTTTACAGGGATGTGTCTCTGTACATTCTTTACAGTCCTTATAAAACTGCCTGGCCAGCCAGAGCACTGATTGCCTGGGGAACTTTTGGTAGGGGTAGGTTAATCTATGTGACCTCCATAGTTCACCTGAAACTGCTGCACAACTTTCTAAAGAGCATCTTTATTTCCTCCTCATCCGCTCCTGAGTGACTCCCAGCACAGCCTTCCTCAAGGATGGCTGGATCAAACACAGAGGGGAGCACAAACACATTTCTTCCTGTGAGAACATTGGCAGTGGTAGAGATAAAGACTCAGGGCTGCTCACTAACACCCACAGCCTTTTGTGCACCAGCCCAAGTGCACAACCACGTAAATGTGCAAACACAATGATTGGGCTCCAGCAGAAATATTTCTATCCCCGCAAGAGATACAGTTCAGCCGCTGGGAGGGGTGTTCTATTAGCAGGGATCTGTCCTTTCCAGTAATGAAAATAATTTGTCTGTTCTCTGAAAGGACCAGCAGATAGCATTCATTCCAGGTAAAAGTCTTTTTCCTGTATGCTAATGTGTTTGATTTTTAAGCCGATGATGAGTAGTCTGTCAAAGTTATTTCAATGTAGAGCAAAGGAGTAGCTCCACACAGCTCGGAAGCCCTTCCTTCCCCATCCTCTGAAGCAGCATTAATCAGGATTGCTGCCTAAGCCATGGAGCATTTTGTAACTCTACCCAGCCTTCTTCCAACCCCTTAACACCTCCTCTCCTCTCTCCCCCCACGCCATCAGCGCTGCTCCCCCAGCACAAATTGCCACACATCTGTACAAAGGACAGGCGGAAGAATAAGGTGACAGTTCTTTAAGGAAAGAATAAAAATGCAAATTAACAAACACCAAATTTGCTGTAAACATTAAATACTTCAGACATGAAACCTTCTGTGCTACAAGAGTGCTTTCAGCATTATCTATTCACAGCAGTTCCTCTGCTCCTGAGGGTCATAAACACTGAGAGATGGAGCCAGCAAAAAAGCTCTAGTTGAAATTCAGCTCACAGCAAAAGCAATTTCCGAGTGTGCAAAGTGCTGTCAGCAGGCCTGATGTTTGTGTATGAAATATAGACAATATGACTGGCCCATCGGCAGTCACTGTCAGCCTGATGGATGGGGCCTGAAAAGAAGTAAAGCGGCTGCCGTTAGGGCCCAGTCTATCAGATGCTTGATGGAGATTCGGGGGCTTAATAGAGGTAAAAGTTTCTTCTAATCGGGCAAAATTTCCAGCGGTGATCACAAAGAAAATAAAAGGGAGAGCGATGTGATGCGAGGGCACGGGCGAGGCTTTCCCCCCCGCCTTAGAATGAAACAGAGGAGGAAAGAGATGAGCTCTCAACATGGAGGAGAATTGGAATTTTTGTTCTTGGATCTCGACTGTCCCAGGACAGACAGGACAGCCCCGAAGCTCACTGTGTACCACGAGCATCTTTGGGTGTTCCCCACTGCCCACTCTCCTGGGAAAATGAAAACATCACCCTGGTGCCCTTCACAGAGTGACAGAGCTGGGGACTGATGGACACAGCACCACACCCATGCAGAAAAAATGTGTGAAACAGCCAGTTCAAATGTCCTTGCTCCTTTTACCTTTTGGAAACTAGAGGTCTCGCTATTGCCTTTTTCCTTTTGCCCCCAAGGTTGTTATGTGGGTATGCAATGTGTGGGCTATCTGCAATAAAAATACTGAGGGCTAAACTCCACATCATACCTCTGGTGTGGGGCCCTTATCTCATGATGTCCCTCAGGCAGAAAAAGTAGAGATCATAGAAAAAAGGCATGACATGGGTCAGGGTGCTCGTGGTGGTTCAGTTATTAATACTTGTGCCAAGAAACCACAAAAATCAAAAGACTCTGTTGAAAAAACGCTGACCACTTCAATAAAGATGGAGAGCAATTAGAAGTGAGCTTGTGCTTCAAAGTCCACAGACCAGGCTGCAGCCAAACTATACATTTTGAAACTAAATAAACCCACAGCTTTGATCCATCCCTATTTGCAAAGGCAAAGAAGGGCTGACAGCTTGTGATGTTTGCCTCCCTTCAGGTATGTGAGAAGGCAAGTTCACGGCACAGGGAAAGGCAGAATTATTGTAGGTTTTCACTCCAAAACAGGAGTGTCAAGCAGAAGAGATTTCAATGAATGTTTAAACTTCTTAAGCAAAACCACCATAAGAATTGAGGCAAAATGCAGAACAAGAAATTAAAATTGTGCACAAATGGGAAACTACCTCAGGTCTGGCAGTCTGTCTAACATTTTGAAAGAAGCAATATATTTCTACAAAAAACCATAGCTTAAGAAAACCCTTCCTTTTCACTGGGACTTTATATTTTTCACCCATCATTACAGACTCTTCCTTGATCACAAATAAAGCCAAGAGTGGCTGCTGGGGGTATTTGAGGAACTTTAAAATGGTAATTTCTTTGCACCAGTGTTTAAGTAGCTCTCCAACAGGAGAAGCAGCAAACTTTTCAACACCCTAAATGGTCATGGTCATCACGATCATCTCGGGCTGAAGAGAGCAGAGTACACGGGATTAGTTCCACCAGTCCTTCCAAACACACAAGCTACTGGTTCCTCACCTCAGGCATGCTCTCTAGCTGGAGATTTTCTTCCCTGTAAAACCTCTCCCCAAAGGCACCATCCATGCCTGCTCCCAGGCTGGGAGCTGATGTTCACACACTAAACCCTTCAGTGTTTCTACGACACTCTGTGGGGCTTTTCCTCTGGAACCCCGTTTATTCTGCCCCACACTCAGCTGGAAATTCTACATCCCAAAGCCCCAGCTGAGAACTTGTCACAGGGGCTGGCTGTTTCCTGCTTTTCCAAAGGGACACAAGAGCAGGCAGGACTCAGCTGGAGCCTCTGGTAGCAAAGCAGCCCCTGACATTAATATCCTTTAGCACAGGCTCCAGAAGAGCTGCTAACAGTGGGCTTTTAAAAAAGATTGCTGCATCTTTAACAGGTT
Source organism: Pycnonotus jocosus (assembly GCA_013400435.1). Lineage (NCBI taxonomy): Eukaryota > Metazoa > Chordata > Aves > Passeriformes > Pycnonotidae > Pycnonotus > Pycnonotus jocosus. The sequence goes on along the minus strand of VWYP01009972.1, from coordinate 160,576 downwards.
TTAAACCGAGCTCCTTTACCCTATTACCAGGACCTGATGAAAACCACTACCCTATTGAACTCACCAGCGGGCCATTAGAAGTGTGTCAGATTATATTAACTAGGCAATTAAAAAAAACACCCAACCAGCAACAACAAGGAGCAGCAACTCAGCCTGTCTGTCGTTTTGTAAATCCCCAAATTAGTTTTGAAAGGCCACTTTCAGCCTGGAGTTAAGGCCAGATTTACCCTTCGCAATGGGCTGAATCTCTGCAGCAACCTGATGAAACTGATTATTCATGATAAGTGACTGACATTGGAACAGTGCCCAAAAGGCAAAGGAATGAAAGCTGCTGCGACCCCAAATGAGAAGATTTTCTTTGATCAGCTTGCACCAGCTTCTAAAAAAATTATGACTTTTGGTTTCATGCAGGAGATCAAATAATTAAACAAACAGATGTGCAGATATTAATAACAAAAGGTGTTGCATGAGGGAAGCATTCAACCACAAACAAGCCATTTATTTTAAGACTTAAGTGTTGCTGAAATTCCCAATCAGAAGAAGAAGGAATGATTTTTAAGTGTGGTGTGGGAGGCATTTTAGAGAACTGGGGGTAATTTAAAACAGAATATGCTTTTTTGATGAGACTGCCAAAACCAAGATGCCTCTGGATAAAAAATAAAGGAAAAAAAAAAGTTAATTTACATACAGACAGAGCTGTCAAGCGAGTCATCAGCAGAGAGAGGGATAACAAGTCTTTGGGTAACAACTCCCTTGTTAGGAAGATGGCAGCCAGAAGCAGGATCAAGGGAAAAGGAAAGTCACTGTACAGATGTTTTAAAGGAACAGTTAGCCTTTTCTGGGGCTTGGGGGGGGCTGAACATTGCAGCTGCCTGCTTGGTGCAAGTAGAGAAACCACCTGCATGAAGGATGTGTGCACAGCTGGGGAAATAATTGAGTGATATCTTCTATTTCTGTTCAGCATACAAGGGTCTGAGCAAGGAGTTTGGGTCTAGACTCCCACCTCAATTTTCCTCAGCGATATGTTGTTGGGGAAGGGGAGGAAGGATGCTATTTTGGGGCTCCACCTCTCCAGGACAGTCAGAAGTGACTTCAGGAGGCTCTGGGGAGAGAGTCACAGGCCCTGCCCCAGAAATCTCAACGAGTAATACATCTCCCACATTCTCCTTGAGTGCTGCTGGCTGAAAAGCCCATGATAAGAAAAAGAAATGAAAAATGCAGGTGGTTCCTGTGTAAGAGCTGCAGAGGGCAGATCTCAGCCCCTCATCACATGGCAGCTGCTCCTTGTCCCTCTTTACATGCCCACAGTGCCACTAGCAGCCAAGGACCACTGAAATCCAAGATATGGTAGAAAAGGTTCCCCAGCCCCAGGCAGAGGCATTTCTGGGCTTGGGCCACCTCTCCTTCTTTTCCTTGAACACCAGAGGCTTTCATACTATTCCCATTCCTCCTATCTCTGTGGATGCAGCAAACCCCACTTGCAAGAGCTGATCCAAGGGGTGGCATTTGTCTGCTGGAGTGTTGTTTATTCCCAGGAGAGCAGAGAAGGTGGAATGGAAGTGCTGCCAAATTCCATCCCCAGGCCATCAGCTCAACTGGACTCTACTGGTTCCTTTGGTTCACAAATTTCTTCTGCCAGCCTTACCCTTCCCTACTAAACTCTTTCCCAAAACCTGAGCCATCATGCCTTTCCATTCCTTTAATCAAAGATCCTCCCAGAATTGTCAATGTTCCGAGAAGATTTGATGAAAAAGAGATTAATTTCAAGTGGAATCCCTACTTATTCTCTACCACTGTGGATCTGTGGCATGAGAAAGGGACAGATTGCTGGGCTTAAATGGTCTTACATTGCAGAAAAGAAACTATGGAATATCCCTCAGTATCTCAGCCCTGATGGGAGAAAACTGAGATCCCAAAAAACAGCCCAGAGGGATCTATAAACCCAAGGCACTGGCTGTAATAATCACTGGGTTTTCATGGAACTGATCCCATTGCAAACCCATTGGTTTTTCTCCGTTGGTTCATTGTCCTGACTCACTGAACTGGTGGCTCACCTGTGAGCTGGGTGGGCACTCAGGCCCAGCTGATGCTTTCCTGATGTTCAGTGGAATGTGAGAGCCTCAGCCAGCCCCCATGGGAAGCCTGGCAGAAAGCCACGTTCATCACATTTGGACTGGGATCGACTGGAACTCTGCCTCTGACAGAGGGAGTAGGTGCAAGCAGCCCATGTCATCCAAAACAAGAGAGCTGGGTGAAATGCTGCTACCTGAGCCTTTCCAGATAAAAAAGGGCTATGGCAAAGCACATGGATTTTCAGGAAAAAAAAAAGAAAAAAAAGAAAAAAAACCCCACCTTTTTTCTATAAGTGAATATTTTATACAAAAATATGTTTTTCTGTTCTTATACTCTACCAGAAAAAAATCCTTGCACTGTGCTTAAGCTAAATATCACACAGAGAATTTATTTTAATAAAAACTAAAGTATGTATGGCAAAGGCTTTACAAAGAAGAAAAAAATTTAGGACCAGAACTCTCCTAATATTGTTTTAACCTGGCCATTTTCATGTATGTATTTGTGGTACAAATCATTGTGCATGCTGCACAGAATCGTACCTTTGTGACCACTGAATATTTGAGTAAATGCAACTTCAATGTGATAGTGGGTTTCTTCATGAAAGACAGAAAATAGCTGTTAGAACAGAGCAAAGTGTTTAAAAAAAACCCAAAACCACAGTAGGGTAAGAAACAACTTGGCTGGCTGTGGGGGTGGACTGGCTAATCTAACAGAGTGTTCCTGTCTCTGTCTTCCAAGTTGGTACAGAAATGACAAATCTACCCAAAAGCCAGCCCAGGTGACTCACAATTATCTACATTTCCCCATCGTGATTGTGGTGATGTGAGCTGGAGATGGGGATGACTTTCAGAAAGCAATGTGCACCCACAACTCAGACTGACTTCACATTCCAGAAAATACACAGAGCTCAATACATTTGGTCTTACTGGAAACCACCAGCAAATTTTTCAACAATATATCCTCAGGAAGCAGAGGTGCTCAGCCAGGAGAGGATTCCTGGCTCCAGTGGTCTGTATATCCAAAACATGCCTTTGACTGATTCACACAGACAGAAAAATGATCAGTTATTTATGGCCCAGGGTCTTTCCTTCCTCTGCATGACCCAAACAATACCAGGATTGAAGACAAATGCCAAATTATGAGGTTGGGGCTGGTGAGACACACGCACACATGAGGAGGTAAAACAGCCTGGCACACCCACCCTCCACCCTGCTCTGTTAATGCCACAATGTCCCTGTGCAAACAGATGCTCCACTCCTGTGCAACCCCCTTCCCTTTATCAAGGTTTTATCCCCTTCCCTAAAAACAATTCTCAACATTTTCCTTACTCTGACCTCACTGTCCAAGAAAACGGCAGCACCAATGGTAGTAAAACATGTCCTTTAGTTTCAGGAGTCTGCCTTCCATTTAAGCTGTAGAAATGGGAAGCAGCAGCTGCTGATGGCTGTATAAACATAACTGTCCACAGAGCATAACTGGCACTTTGCTGAACTCATCTCCGCAAAATAATAGATGTGGCTGGTCTGATGTGATAATACTTGATTGATTTACCCACATGGTATTTAAAACGTGGCTGATGTGACCCTTTTGCTCCAGTCTGCCCATGAACCATAGATTTAAACTCCACACATTAAGTGGATTTGTTGGGAAGCTGGAATTCACAAATCAAAGAGGCTGTTAAGGTTCAATGATATGGTTACATGATGAATGTAAAGCCAGAGCCCATCGCATGCTAAGCATGTTGGATAAAAAGGCATCTCAACAATATCTTAGTGTGATCCCCATTCTTTCCTGCATCATGACCCTTACAAAAGAAAAACAAAGCTGTGAAGCTCAGATTTACAGACTTACCAATACAAAGAGCACAACTAACTAGAATTTCTTCTGAACATGCATCCAAATGTTTGAGTGTTTATTCAGATTTCAGCTGGATTCAACCTCGGCCAGGCTTAAGCCCTCATTAACAACTGTGACTCCAATCCAACACTACCCAGTGACTCTGCTTGACAGCCACCAGTGCTTAGCAAGTCTGTAGTTCTTTGTGTCTTGGAGTAGTGCATCATTTAATTTGTCCATATAGCTCAAATGCTTGCTTTGATATATAACTGAAAGGATCAAAGGAATCGCTCACGACTGTTATTCAGCAAGGCACCTACCAACATGTTTCCAAGAGCTACAGGCAATTTAGGGGGAGGATGTGATGGAAATCATGGGTAAACAGCAGCAAATATTAAAATGAAATAGAGGAAAACAAATGTTGCAACCACAGCAACAACAAGCAGGAAAAAGCAGGTTTGTTTCATTTTTATTTTTTTTTTAACCTGACTGGATTAAAACTTGTTTCCACTAAGCAAATCGAAAAGAAAACCTAACAATTCTAAGAAAAAAAATCCTACTCATTGGAAATTTTTAATTTATTCCTTCTGTGTGAGTTACAAGATAAAACACTATCAAGGGAAAAACTGAGTATTTGCTTGGTTTTACTCCTGACAATCATAAAACCACAGGTTCAGACAAACCCTTTAACTAAAGAAAACCTTTCTCTCCTCCCCGTGTTTCCCGTATGTATACTCTCTATTATTCACCCTTTTCCATCAATAACTTCCAGCACTTGGAATTTATGTGCAATATTTAATAAGAGCTGGTGTGAATGTCAAAAATATCTTGGTAAGATGTTATGTGTCAAAAAGCGATCATGTTACAGTGTGATGGATTAATATGAAGATTTAGCTTGAAGACAAGGTATTCATCTTTTTTTTTTTTTATTTTTTTAATGACAACACTAATACATTTGTTTCAGTTCTGAAATTAATTTCCTAATAGTAAGAAAGGTCAAAATGAACGAGAGACGTATGAGCCTTTTTGTCATCTTTGACAAATTATCCAAAATAAGCCTGTCAAATTGAAAGGGATAACATTTTGAGTAATAAATGTTGGTACTGATTAACTGGCCAAAGTTAATTCTTTCCAGGAATTGCCATATGCAAAAAGCAGGAATTCATTCATTTGCTTTGTTGTTGGGTTTTTTAAAAATATTTCTTCTACCATGTTTTCAACATAGTTTTCTTGGAAATAGGCCAAGCCAGTGTTTTCTGGGAATAATTCCTGTTGGATGGTACAAACTGAAAGGGGGTATTTTCTGCAGTGCTCAGATGACTGTTTTTGAAGTAATTTGAAAGCTAAGTGAGATATTAATCACCAGAAAAGGGAAGAGGCTCTTTTGCAATTCTTCTTGGTTTTCAGATGCTTTGCAGTGGGGTTATGAAGGGGGTTTCTCCTGAAAGACAAACTCTCCTGAGCATGCAAAGAGTTAACAACAAGTTACAGAAATGTGAAATTTAAATCTAGAAAACAGAAAGTTCTCCATTATGACTGCTTCCAAACTGGTAAGGCTGTTGGGTTCTCTAGGGCTGGGCTGCTCTGCTGGGTATGTTCAGAGGCTTTGAATTATTAGAAACTCCTTAGGGTAAGACTGGGTAGAGAAACCACAGTTCTCTCAGGGGATTCAAGGATCTGTCCAAGGGCAAAAGCCAATGAATTCCAGCAGATGTTATGGGCTCTTCACCTTTGCCACTTCTGGGACTTATTTTTGAAAAGAAAAATGGTCCCTTCATCCTATTTCACAGGCACCCAACTATGTGGGAAAGATGTAAGTTGCACTCAGTAGCCCCCAAAACTGTGGAACAAATTGTTATGAACACCTGGTTATAAAACCAGCATACACATAATTCAAATAGAATTTTAGGAATCTGTATTTCCCAGGTGAAAATCCAGCCTGGCTCTCCAGGGACTAGATGTGATTCATAAGATGTGACTGCCTGGCAGAGTGTCTGTGTCACAAAACAATGACAAACTTGTCTTACTCCTCCAACAATACCAGCTGGGCTAAGGAAAATTATTACCTCTTCTCCCAAAAACCTTGGGGGTTTTCTATTCTGAAACTGTGGCAGCCATTGTAACATCCCACAAGAAGACCTGATCATCTCCCAGAAGCCTCACTGCACAGTCCAGAAAATCTTTTCTGTATTTTTGTGAGGTGATTTCCCCTGCAGAACCTGCAGGAGCTGCACACAGGCATCGCTGTGCAATTGTGTGCAGGGCACACTTAACAGCCTGAGAGAGGGCTGATCTTAATTTAACCCACACAATCACAATCATTTTCCTGGATATGCAACATTTTCAGCTTCATGCTGCCTCTCTGTCCTCTCTTGGTGACTTCAGCTGCTGCTGAGCATCATTTCCAGAGAATCCAGTACAGTTTGCAAGCCAGGCTGAATTACAAACACTGACATCCAGCCCTCAGTGGATATCAGTGGAGCCTGGGCCCACCAGTGCCCACAGAAATTCCAGAATTGCTCCACTAACACATCCTTCACCCCTGCACAGCCCCTCACTCAGGATCTTCTACTAGAAATGCCCTCTCAGCCATCTCCACAGAACTCAATGCTCAGGCCACGGTCCTGATAGCAAATATCCAAAGAATTTCTCCATGCCAGTTTTCAGGCATTTAGAAAAATGAGTCCCTTTTTCTGCTTTAATTGGAAGACTACTCCAGAAGTCTTAAAAAACTCCCCATACTAAGGGAAGTTTTCCCCTTAACTTATTTCTGTAAACTTACACTGCTAAACCTTTGGTCAACACTAAATAAATCCTTTTCTCTTTGGGGCTTATGCAAGTCAAAAAAGATCTGGAAGAGAGCACAGAGTTAGGTGACAGGGAGGGGGAGAAGTATGCTGAATTCTGATAATTGCTCTTCTCAGAATAAAGTGTTTCCAATTTATTGCAGTTGGAAGGATTTATGCAGCATAGAGAAAGTTATATCAGTCCATACATATTAACACAAGATTGGGTTCTCTATTATATCAACACTTTTCCAAAACAGGCAGCAGCATGACTAATCTCAAAGCTCCAAAAAAAGAAAGTGTCTCTTCTTTGTTTGGCCTCTCAAATCTTCCAAATAATTTTAAAAATATGTTCCCTTCTCTTCACCTCCCCCTGCTACTAAAAAAAAAAACCTTTTAAAACCAGAAACCACAAACCACAAACCCCAAACAACAACAACGAAAAACTAAAACACACACACACAAAAAAAAAAATCCCTGAGAAGAATTTAAAGAGCTCATTCAAAAATAAAACACAAAGATAAAACCTCCAGTGGTAGATTCTTTCTAACTGGTGAATTTATTCTAAACTCAGTGCAGAGAACTGAGTAAAATAAAGGTCAGACCCTGTGCTGGGAATTCCCCTGACCTTTCAGGCTACATCCATCATTGGTATTACACAGAATTTGCCATTTATCACACCAAACAGAGAGCAAATCTTTAACTCCTTTTCTCTTCCCAGCAGTACAGACCCAACAATTATTCAGATTTTAAAACAAAATCGATGTTTATCCAGCTCCTTTTTGCAGCTCTGCCTCTTTGGGCTCCTCACTTCTCCAACCTCTGGATGTGCAACAGGAAACTGATAAAGCAGGGAGCATATGAGAACCAAGGTGTCTTGGGGAGATGGGTGCAAAAGGGTGGATTAAAAATGCATTTGAAAAGGCCTTTTCAAAAGGGTCTGCTTGCCTACTGACACCTACTGAAGGGTATTTGTGGCAACCCACCCCTGAATTCAGGATCATGTTTGGGTGAGCCTGGCATTACTGAAGAAGAGGATTCTTTGAAAGTTTCAGGCCTTTAGACAGCATCAGGGAATTGTTCTGCTACACTTTCTGCAGAAGTTTGGCACCTGCACACATGGGATTTGAATAGCTGTTAAGGATCCCTCCAGCTGTGAAACCATCCTGGATGGATGCAATGAACGGAGCAAGCTCAGCCCATAAATTCTCAGCCCTGCTCAGCACCACAGATGAATTTCTCTCTCACACAGAAATCTCTCATTTTATTCTCAGACTTTCTGATAGCAAAGTATAGTCTCCAAAAGTGGAGACCAAGAGAAGAAAGAGAATCTGGGGAGCAGCTGTTTCCATGTGGGGATCCACCTTCCTCAAAGGCAGTGACCAGAGTAGCACTGCCCCTTCTCCAGGACTCTCCAGTACTCATTCCAGAGAAGAAAACAAACCAGTCAGGGTGTTGGGGTCTGACACAACCACACTGGGAGCCACAGAAAGGAAGTCTGGAAGAGCCTTATCTCCATCTGAATGATCTCCTGTGTTTACAGCTGTATTCCTGCCCCAAAAAATACAGGATCTCCTGAGAGACCTGTTCTCTGGGATGCCCCAGCTCAGCTTTCCAGGCTGACAGTGCATGGCAGGATTCAGAGCAAGCCCTGTTCACCTCAGCACAGGGATCTCTTCCCTCCCCAGAAGCTATCAGTGTATGCCTGAGCCACCCAGTGCCCTGGTGCCATTCAGTGTCTTCTGCTTGCATTCAATATTCACATTATCAACACTAAGGACCAATTTGGGAGCTCCCGAGCTTCCCCCTCACAGAGAATGCAGGAAGAGAGGGCAGTTGCCAGGATATTTATAAAAGGGTGTGTGGGACAACTGTATTTGTGGAAGGTTAAACAGCCTAATGCATGATGTGAGCATCTGTGTCACGAATCAATGATTAAAGTCTCTTTCATCAAAATTCAGCAATCTCAACCATGGTAAATAATAGGCTAATTAGGCATCTGCTCATCCAATGTCCAAAGGGACAGGCCAGTTCCTGGCACAAAGCAAAACATTTGTTGCACCGGTGAGGAGTCGTTTTCAAGCCTGTGAAGCACCTACAGCCAAAGAGATCAGTTCCTTCCTTTGCCAAAGGATGCTCTCCACAAGGAGGAGATGAGATCCCCTTCCTCTTCCTTCTGCCAGGGCTTACAGACTGCCCTTGGGTGGGTGAATCCAGTCCTGGTCCAGAGTGAGATGAATGGGAAACTTTAGACTCACTTTTAAACCACTGATTGATTAGAAAGGAAAACGTGGGGAGCTGAAATGCTCTGTCTGCCCAAATGGGTCAACTATAAGGTTTGAAGTTTACATACAGTTAACAAGGGGACAGAATCTGATGAAATTACAAAATAGGCAGGTTTGGCAACAACAGTAATTAATTTTCCTTGCATGGACTCAGCCATCCACGACGTGCCCAATATTTCTAGCAAAGGAATATATTTCATTTGATTCAGGACTGCTTCCCTCCACTCCCATCGAGTTATGCTCACCTTCCTGTTGCCTTTGGCTCCCTTTGTAGGTACAGCTTAACACAGAAACTGATGCCCTGGGGTGCTGTGGTGGGGACAGCTGTGTGCTCCACAGCTGGCTGTGGCCCTGGCACTGCCGCAGTGCCCAAATCCATTTGAATGACAGCCAGATTTAAGAGCAGATCTCCTAAGGCTGATTGAAACAACCCCAGAACTGCAAGGATTACATGCCAGCAGGGAGGCTGCAGATCCATCTTTATTCAGAATAAATGCCATTTCTTCCCAAGCACCCTTATCTATCCCTCACACATACCTCTAAGATCCCTTCAAGCAGCGAAGTGCTGCTGCCAGGTGACTGAATACCTGGAGGGCACTTGGCACCAGGCAGCCCCTCGAGCAAAATTTGTCACTGATTTTTTTCTTTTTGACACACTTTTAAAAACAGACAAGTGGAGTTTTTTGTCTCAAGATTCTTCATGGTTTGGCTGGACATTGAAGAAGAAGACTAGTCACCTCCTCCTATAATACCATAATAATAATCAGCAGCTCCCCTGAGTGTAATGAGCGATTTCTTAGAAGGTTTTGTGCTCTTAGCACATCACCTTAATGCCTCAGCAAGGCTCTGTATGCTCTAAAATCAGCCATGTGCCTGCTGTGGCATTCCCTGGGCTCCTGCATTGCTCCCCTGGGACAGACTAGATTTTCCATGGCAGCTTGCAGCAGACTTCAGAATGGAAAGTTTTGCTAAATGCAAGATGGTCATGAATAACACAGGGAGTTTAATAACCTGTGTGTTATTTATTTTGCTCCTAAATTCAATCCATGCACTTTATTACATTCAAGGGTGTCAACTCACAAAATATGTCAAGCCCGCTCAGTTATTGCCCAATGTACAGTAAAGCTGTTTCCACTCATATTCCATGAGGTTATTCAAAATTACTTTAAACTGCTTACTGCAACAAGAAGTTCAGGGGAAAGCTAACATCCTCCCTGTGCCCTTCTGTCTCCATTTGTCTGGCTGAATATTTGTCCTTTTGTACCTTCAGCAAAATTTCAGCAAGGTTTTTCATACATATCCTGTCCGAGAGCTGTTTCAGAAAGCCATTACCAGATGCATTTTTAAAGATACTGAGAATGAAGAGAAAAAAGTAGATCATCTTAAAAAAAATCTTCCTTTTGCAAATACAATTTCTGGTGTCAGACTGTTACAGCCAAATTGGCTCTTTCCACATTCTTAGTTTTTAAACATAAGTCACTTTGCCTTCTGAATTTTTTGTATCTCACCCTCCTCCTCTCCTTTAATTTTAATGCAAAAGGACTGAGTAGCACTGTGAGAAAATCTTAGGCTACACAATTAGTTCAGATGAGCAGAGGAAAGTTAAAATAAATGGAATTTACTGGTACTAAAATAATAAAGCTCAGAGACATCTAAACAGCATTCACTTGCTTGCTTACCAGAAGTAATTTTGTTTATTAAAGTGACAGCCTTTCATACAGCGAAATAGCTTCACCTGTGCATTACTGCAACAACTCTACCAAGCTGAAGAAATCTATGGTGAGGTGAAATCTGCACTTAGGAGGAGATAATCCAATATGCTCTGTCTGCAGTCTGTTCTATCATTTCCAGTCCAAAGGATAAAAATCCTAAAGTACCCCATCAAGTCCCAGTGTGGTTCAAGAGGACATTGACTTTGTTATTAACAAAATTAGCTGGGGTACAGAGCCAGTGAGCCCAAGTGCAGCTTTATTCTCTCTACAGTTTCCTGAGCGAGGGTGGCAGCTGGCAGTGCACTCCATCCAAGCCTGCATCACACAAGTTAGGGAAGGAAAATTCCTCTCAGTTCTTGCAGGCAGTCTCCAGGTTCCTGCAGGATGGCTCCCCACAGCTGACTGAGGGGCTGTGCTCCAGTTAGCACAGACCCTCTTGATGCTGGCCAGCCTGCAAAGCCAGATGGCAGCTTCTCCCTGGCATTTTGGGTACCCAGTGCAGACCACAGCTTTTGTGACAGTCTGGTAAATGGCTCCCAAGCTTTGTATCAAATGCTCCAGCCTCTCCCTGAACTGCAGCACAACCACGTCCAATCATACTTCTGAACTCCACGGGGAAGAGATGCAGATAAATTCCTTTGCTAAACACATAATCAACATGAAAACAACGCATAAAACATATTATAGGTGTAATATATGTATACACACACACACATACACTTTCCCCACTGCTCTCAGTGCACAGATATTATTGGTTCAGGTGATAAATCAATCTGCACGGCTAAAAGCAGCCACAGTGATCATTTACAGCCTCCACTGACTCCAGTCGAAGATACTGGCACTCTCAAAACAAGACTGAAAACTAAAATAATGCTGTACTTAGGTGAATTTCTGTGCTTCAGATCTGGCAAATTGCATTTGAAGTTATTTTCACTAATAACATTGAATCACAATGTCTGTTACCATATGAATTTTCATTGCCCTTTGCTATTACAACATTGCTGAAATCTACAAAGTCATTTGCAAACACTCTGTCCAGAATCCCACCTTATACAACAGTGCTGTATCTCAGCTTGACTAGCACACAACAACTGCTAAATATTTGGTTTTGCAGAGAACAATCCAGTACTATGACAACTGTAAACAGGCTGGGTTGGACAGGGCTTGTTGCACCACTTCTCCTGGCAACCCACTCCAAATCACCCTTTCCAAGGGTCTCTAGAGGACAACTGAGCAGTTTATTCCCTCTCTTCCTCTAATCTTGTTAGGAGGTAACCACAGCACCTGGAGAATGGAATTAACAGACTACAGGATGAGATGGGATCAAGCAACCAGCATTCTCCAGCTCTCAAGGAGAAGGAAAAAAGATGAAAACTGTTTTCACTTTAAATCAGCTAATCTATCCCCCACCTTGGACTCTGGGGGAAAAATCCCAGCTACTGATCTAGTAGTTAATCCTGTTCTCTCACCACCACCCCTTCCCAGCTATGGTGTCTTGCTTTTAAAAACAGACTAAAACAGGTCCAAGTGTTCTGTCATGGTGAGACACAGTCATCACTGCAAAGTTGGAATATTATTTCTTATTTCCAGGGACAACTGGGGGTTTGTGCTAGAGAAAATCACAGACTTAAACTGTTTTCTAAACAAAGAGCCAAATTAGCAGTATTAGGAATTTCAGCACTTCTCAGTCCTGCAGCTCTACTTGGAGTTGCCTCAAGTGAAAACTGAGGCTCAAAACCTTTTCTCCTGTCTTTTGCTTTCTAGTGAAAATTCCTTGTTGAACTGAACAGGCAAGGAGATGATGAAGTAATTTGCCCAGAGCTGTCAAGCTGGACAACATCCTACCTTCCTCACCCTTCTCTACTCCTTGCTCAGGGCAGCTTTAGCCACTTTGATAATTTTTTTAACAGAAAGGAATGCTCAGTTATTTGAAAATAAAATTCATAGGTGGTTTTGCACACCGTTGTCATTGTGACTAATGTTTCCAAACAAGTGAAAATTAGGCTAACCTTTAAATGTTCCTGCATTGCTTGGCAGTCAAAACAAAAATTACAAAAAAAAATATTATACTCTAATTTTAGCAGCATCCAAGTGTGACATATGCCAGATTGTGACACATGCCATTTTCCTGAGTCACCAACATGTGGCATCCTGCTGCTCCAGCTTTCACACGCCGAGGCTGAGGGATGATGGAATGTGTCTGCTGGTGGCAGTAATAGTCTGGTACCCTTAGCAACATTGGGAGAACTGTGAACCTTTGCTTACACCGGGCCAGATCAATACAGCCATTACCAAGGGACATAAACAGAATAAAGAGCTGTCTCTATTGCATGAGTTAACTGCAGCAAGAGGAGAACATCCAGTTCTGAAGGGCAGACTCACCAACCAAGCACAGGCAATAACGTTTCCATAGACTACAAGTCATCAGGGAGGATTAAATCTCTACTCCTGCTGAGATTTAATTCTACAGTGAATATCCTTTTTGGGGGAAGTCATAAACCACCACAAATTCCCTAGCAGAAGACCAATACTGAGATGAAGGCAGTTTATTTTCAAAAAAACCCAAAACAATAGTTAGCTGGACTCAGAACAAAAATAGATTTTTCTTGATGTACATCTAAGTAAACAGCCTTCAAAGAGTGCTCTGCTGATGGGGTCCTTTCCAGAGGTGACTACATTTCAGTAGGGCATAAACTGATTCCTAACACTTGCATTTAAACTTTGGAGGTTTGTCTGCAAGATATAATGAGACAGGACAGGATCCTATTTCAGAGGGTGCTATTGAAAATCAAAACCTAGATGCAAGATATTCTCACAGTCAAAGACAGAACTTTCCGGGGACAGTCCATAAATAAAAAGATTTAAAGCAACAATCTATTTCACAAAATCACATGACAATACTAGCAGCATTATGTATTCTGCAGTGTTTTTAGTAGGGCAAAAGCACCAAAACTCCCAAGCACCAAAAAGCACAAAAACTCCCATTAAATTCTATGCACCAACACATCTAAAGAGTTGTTGTCTACTTTGACCATGAGCTTCCTTGGGGAAAGGCAGTCATGCCAGCCTCAACACGAAAGAGAAATTCTGCACACTGAGGGATTTCCCTCTCTGGAGACATTCCAAATCCACCTGGACACGTTCCTGTGTAACCTGCTCCAGGTGATCCTCCTTGGATAATTTCTGGAGGTCCTTCCCGAACCTAAGTGTCCTGTGATTCCATAAACCAGACACAAACACTGGGACCAAGGAGGGAGCAAGGCTGCACTGCTTTTACACACTTGAAACACACATTATTTTGCTGAGTTCCCTTTTCAGCAGTATCAAACATATTGTTGATTTTTCCTCCCTGCTTATGGTGTGTTTTAACTTAAATTTTGCTGTTTATGCTCAAACAACTCTCTGTATCTCCCAGATGTACATTTATGTGAATCAAAGATTATCATTCTTCATAATGTGATCCTTCCCATGTCTTGAGAAACAATGAAATAATTATCAGTATTGTCTCTAAAGGAGTCACCCTGGAACACCAACAAGCCCCACAGAAATGAAGGAGGCAGCTCACACATTGGAGTATCCCTGGCTTTCAGCATGCTCAGGCAGATTTAGCACACAAAGTATGGTCAGATTCTGCAGCTCAGGCCACCAAAATGACCGAGCTCACTAACCCAGCTCTACACTGCAGTTCCTATATGTCAGTTCCCAGAAGGTAGATATATTGAAGAGAAAAAGAATTTTTTTTTTTAAAGAAAAGAATTTGTTTGAAGAAAACCACCTTACCAGCACAGAAATGGAGTTTTGAAGATATTTGGAGAAAGATTTGATATTCCAGATGCTCTTGTGAGATAAATCCTCTAAGCTCTTTTAGATCAGTCATTTTCTCTAACAGCTAAGCCACCAGAAGTTGGGGAAGCTCAGACTTTGATGCCCATTTAGGAAAACCATGATGGATGATATTTAGTACTTTGTAAGTCAGACTAGATTATCACGGTGATTCCTGTCTGCTTTTAAAAACCTATTGATCCACTGGTGTCAGCACTGCAGAAGGCAGCAAGTAGAAGCTTTCAAAACACTTTTAAGATGGGGACTATTGCTAACTTTGATGTGGTAAAATTCCAACATCGTGATGTATCTCCTGACAAGAAGAAAATTAAACTTCTGTTAATTAATACATTAATTTTAATTGGATTTTTCACAAGGCATACAGTAATCAGATTCTGAAGAGATGACTGAGTGCATCCACATAGGAAACATCGATCTGTCGTGTAACGCTAACTTGAAAGATTTAAGCTACTAATTCAGTTTTCTTGTCTGAGGAGCCTTTCCAGCAGGTTTGCACATAGTGGTCCTCTGGGTATGGGAGAGTTTCTAAGCATAAACCAGTGAAGGAAGTCAGCACAAAAAGCTTTAATAAGAATAGGAATTAAGTCTTGTTCCAGTGCAGCTTGAGCAGTGCTATGAATAGGTCACATACATCATGGAAACCAGCCATGAAATATAAGAACTTGCAGCCATCCAGAGACTGATTAATGATTCAAATAAGCAATTTCTTTTCATAATTGCACTTAGGGAACATTAGAGACACAGACCCCATTCAACAGCTTAAACTGGGCTCTAGATCAAGAAAACATATGCAAAACTGCAGGGTTGCTGCCTGCAAAAGCCAGCTAGTAATGTTACCAGCATTAAGCTATTTTTTGATGCCTATGAGACTAAAAGAGCAGTTTTTCAGGAAAATAACAACTCTGGAAGCAGCTCTTCTTCATTATAATCCTCACAGGATGAGTTTGCAAAAGGAAAAGGTCCTGGCAACTTGAAATCACAAAGGATATCTATTATACTTTGCAGAAGGGAAACAGTATTATTCGTTCAGCTCTAGTCACCCACTCTGTAACTAAAGCCTATCTGCCTAAATATCCCCACTGAATCCATTAGTTACCTTCCTTTCAGCTGTTAGGCAGTGGCTCTGTTTTTCTCACAGGATTCCTGTTCTCAGGCACGGGCTCTGGTTGACACAATAAACCAGGCACAAGCTGGAAATAAGCAGTGGAGAGTCATGTCTCCAGGATTATCTGGGATTACGATTTTGGAATGGCAAATGCCAAGAAATCAGTGGACCTATCCTATACCCCTGCATATTGCCACGAAGACAATATAATGGCCTCTCCTGAGGATAATGATATTTTATCCAGGGAAATCATATAGTATGTAGACATTTCCCATCAAAACACAGTTTTACTTTTTTTGTAGTTTTCCCTTTTTTTTTGTATGGCACTGCAAGGCAACTCTTCTAAGATTCAGGTGTCACCCAACCACCAGAATTACAGAGGTACACAGGACAGAACAGAGCCCTCTTTTAGGCAGAACAACCACTCTTGGTTGTCCACAAACCTGATAGTGCCAATCCAGCCATCAAACAGCCACCCCTTCTATTTTAATCAGGAATAGTACAAGAAGCTGTCAGGGAGCAGTAGCAGGAGCTGTGTTTCCTTTGCCTCACACAAGCTCATGAAAGAACAACCCTGCAGACATCCCTGGATGTGGGCAGCACGGGATGTTTAAGGAAACAATGCAAGTAAAAGCATAAATGAGCACAAAAAGCTTGTTATTATCCAAGACAACTTGGATCCTTCACTTCTTTAAAATCACTTGGTTAGAAATTTGCCAATGCTTTTCAGAAATTCAAAATAGGCAACAGGTTGATTTGCTTTATCTTCATGCTCATAAACCATCCCTCCCCCCTAAAAAAAGGCTAGCAGATGTATAAATTCTGCTTTCAAAAAGAAGAACTCCCATTAAACCACTGTTATCCATGTTATCTGACTTGTCCCCCATAAAGAGCAGCTCTAATTTGGGAATTCCCTTTAGGCTCCTCACTGTGAACACCAAAGCAAATAACTCATTTAGCTTTTCTGCAAAGACCTTATTTTCCTTGAGCACTTCTTTTACATCTTGATCATCTATCAACCTTATAGACCTTCAGGCAGGCTTCTTGCCTCTGATGTGTTTGAAAAAGTTTTTATTATTAGTTTTTATGCCTTTAGCAAGTTATTCTTCAAAATTGTTTTTGTCTGCTATTATTATGGGTTTGCATTTAACTTGCCAGAGTATACTAGGGTCTTTTTTTTTTCCTTAATTCATTTGGGCAAGACTTCAAAGGGTGTCCTTTAATGCTAATGACCTTCTTCAGTCTAATAATCCCCTTGGCTAACTTCTCATGCAACCTTTTATAAAGTTGTGGAGTTTTTCAAATAGGGGTAACACACTTCACCCTCTAATGGTAAAGCTGCAAAGATGCATCCTAAAATGGGGATTTTAGATAGCTGCCATGTCACCCTAAAGTGTTTCTTTGTTCTTTTAGCTACTGTTTTTAGATTTCCATTTTATGTTGCCCCCTTTCAGAAGTATGTGTCACTCTAAGGTCTTTTTGGTTTTCATATTCCACCAGGAATGATGAATTTGAGCATGTTTGTATTTATTATTATAGAATGTTTCTACAACAGGTACATCTTAAATCAAGACTTAATCCTTACTAAAGGATTTAAAAAAAAAAATGCTCTTCTCTTTCATGCTCTTTGATTTCTTGCTTCCAGAAGATGTCATTTTTAAAGTGTATAAATGTGGTTTCTACATCAACTTTAATCATGACCCTTAATCAGGCTCTGTCCTTACATTCTTTGAGTCCTCATTGCTTCTGTGGTAATGCTGAGCATGACACTAAAGATGCTTAGTGCTACCATCCCCTTTTGGCATGAAATTTTAACACACAGAGATTGTAGGATTTTTCAGTACTTGTTGATACAATTCCACTCCCTGCCATTTTTTTTTTTTCTTTTCTCTTTCCTCTTTTTTCTTTTCTGCTTCTGATCTTTCTTTGAACTATAATGTCACTCCTCTGCTGGCTTGGTTTCCTCTGTTATTAGTGTATAATTTTATGCTGCTATTCCAGTGCTCCCTGATTGAGATGCTATTATGTCAATATTCTCATTTAAAACCAGCATTTCACTTTACCCATCTTCATTGCATACATTGGTTTAATTGTCTACCGGCTCTATTACTGCTATCTTGCACCAGTAGAATAGCATGAACAGACATAGTTAGGTCAAACACTTGGCCAGCTGTCTCTAAATCATTTTTGAATACTAAGAGCTCTTTTGTATTAAATAAAAAAGCCCTGGCAGTGACTTTGCCCCTGTGTCTTAAAAGGCAAATGCAGTCCCAGGAAAATTGAACAAAGGGCATGGTCCCAACACCTTCTGAAGTGGGAAAAATAAAATGGATCAGCTCATTCCAGGCATTTCCACTTGCATCCTGTGAGAAGCCCCGACTCTAAGAAGCTCTGGCAAGAGGCAGCTGGAATTGAGTGCTGCATTGTGCAGGAGCTCATTCTCCTCAGTGCTCAGCAGTTCAAATGCAAGCACTGAAGCAGACTCGTCAGTGACCTTGACTCTGACCCACTTTATAGAAGCACTTAGGGAAGGAGCAGACACGAAGGGGGAGCTTTTCATAAGTGGCTAAAAAAAAATAAATCTCAAACTCTCGTGTCTCACTGAAAAACTGAGAAGGGGAGGTGAAACATGAATCCAGAATTACTGAGGAGGAGCTTAATGATATCTCCCAGACTTGAGGAAACTCTCAATGCAGCACTGAACATCAGCCACTCCCTGATTAATGTTACTTAAAATTAAAAAGTCCAAACCCCTCTCTCCCCAATGCAGATAATAAGAGGAATTTGATAACATCACATCCATAAGAATTACAGAATGTATGAGCAGGAAGAAGATGCAAGAGAAGGAGAAAAGAATCCATATTGAGCCCCTCTTGTACACTCAGTCCAAGAAAAAAATATGTGTATTATATAAAGGGAATATTTTCCTCCATTGGCAAGGGGTAAATTCTTTGAAGAGACAGCTCTGATTCATCAGCAGGGTGCTGGCAGATGCCCCCAGAAAAATAGAGAACATGGCTGTACATCTTCAAAAAACTATTTTAGGAGACTCTATTTCCTCAGAGGGATATTTGAGTTGTGTTCAGCCCCCTAGGCACATCCCAGGAAAATACAACCATGTTTTGATGGTAGAGAGGATACTAAAGCTTTGATGGATAATATTTTGATCCAAGGTAAAAGAGAGGAGTTTGACTAAAGGCCCTAAAGAGCCGTGGAAAGAGACTGAGATGCTGAGCTAAAACCAAGAAGGCAACAACATAAGTTCCATGTAATAGCAATAAAACACCTGGAAGAAAAGATAAGGTGTACAGTAGATCACTGCAAAGTGGAGGTCATAACTAACATGTCTGCCCCAAACAAAAAGCAGCAGAACAGAGATTCCTCAGAATGGCAAACTCCTGAAAAAAAAAAACCCCAAACTGGTTCAGATGTTTAGAACAGCAGATGGTCCCACACACAGACACCCCACGCCACAGTATGCAAGAATTAACACAGCCTGTGAGAATATCAGAGTTGAGTAAAGGGACACTTACCCAGAAATATGATAGTGAACCACACACTAATCTGTCTGCAGTGCTCCATGCAGCTCTCTGAGTATCACAGAGAACAACAGCTTAGAAATGTCAGGTACAAATGAAAACTGGCCACTATGGTGTTGAAAAAAAAGAAAATTTTAGTCTCTGGGCTTAAAACATTTCATTTCTCTTTGTGTTATTGGTTTTACCTGAAACTGTTCCTATTCTAGATAAAAACATTACCAAAAGGAATAGCAAAAAAAACCCAACACAGTCAGCCAAAGAAATCACAACTTGTGTCAGAGATTAACATCATGATATGATTAGCACAATGACTGAGTACAAACAGAGAGAAATTTGGTAGCCGTAGACACATTTCAGATTTGTTTCCCAGAGAGTCTGGAGCATTTGACAAAAATACAGTGGAGCATCATCCAGAGCTAGATTGTGAACATGCAAGTGTGATCAAAACAAAACAAAACCAGCCAAAAATCCTGTCTAGTTGAGACGAAATGTGATTTATAATTTCAAAATATAAATTTTACTTAGCAAAAAATAAGACTGTCGGCACTGGTTGGCCTGAATAACACTCCCTTCCTTGACTATCACTTTATCAAGGAGTTCACAGTTGCAACAGTGTCAATGACTCCTAAAAGTTACCAGAGAAATTACACATTCACTTTTATATATACATTTGTATTTATGAAGGTTTGCATGTTGAAAACAAATCAGAGGGGAGGGAAAAATCATAGATTAATTGGAGATGAGAAGGAAATCTGTAGAGTTTATTGAGTGTATTCAACTGCCTCAAAAGGGAATTAACTCTATCTAAACCTCTTTCCAATAAATACCTGTCATAAAACCCTCCAGTGGCAAAGATTCAGCACCTCCTGCAAATAATCTGTTCTAGTGTAAAACTAACTCTGCTATTTGCAAGTTTCTTTGAATATTGTGTGTGCTTAAAGGACTGTGGGAAGAAAGTTGCTAAGATGAGAAGCTGTTTCACCAGATGTAAACACAGAACACATTACTAGATCAAGAGAGAATTCTTACTCCAGGAAGTAGAATTGTTAATTCTAGTGTAAAGGAACTGAGGAGTTCTTCTGAACAGTTGCTCTCACAAGATTGCTTATCAGAAAATGCCATAGCTAACAAACTGATCTTGCACACCACCTTTGCTCCTGCCAGCAGATACCAAATTTATCCTTATTTAACAATGAGAGGAGTTTAATGGGAATACCTTTAAACAACCTATATGAAGTAGAACGTTAGCTAGAGCATTACTAACTATGATTATGCTGGTCTAACAGGAAGGTGTGAAATAGTCAAAATCCTCAGCACAAGCTATGGAATCAGGCAATGATGGGCACACCACACTGCTGAATTACAGCACTGAGAGAAAGGTTGTCCTTACTACTGCTCAACAGAGAACTGAAATAAGAGTGTTATTTTCAAAATACTGAAAATTACACTTCAGTCAACAGGGACTTGCAGAAGAGAAGTGGCACAGGGCACTTCTGAAATATCAGTAGAGTGGCACAAACACAAACAAGTGGCCATAGCAAGTGGCCACAGGGCTGTTACAGCTGAAAACAAACTGCAAGAGCAGAGGTGATCCCACTTCTAGTTTCAGGAGGAGAGCAATAAGAGGCAGCATGTTGGCCATTCTGCCTAAGAACAACTCAGAATAACACGTACTATATTATCCTGAGGATTGTTGGCAAAAGATGATGCCTGGCAGTGGCTGTTTTGATGTTGGAGTGAAAACCATCAGGTACAAACAACAGCCCAGGATGTCTGAGGGATTCTCTGAGCACCCCTTCCCAGTGGGTTATTAAAATTCACTATTAAGTTAAAAATGATTATTCACTATTATTGAGTTGTTTAGCAGGGGATAGAAGTGTAAGGGCTCTGCTAACAGCAAATGGAGCCAGGTAGTGTGTGATGTTACAGATCTCATTACCCTGTGTTAATCTGCTGTAACTCCTCACTCCAGATGATGCAGAGCTGATCTGTTTGGCTCCAAGTGAGTTCTGAGGACACCAAACCCCAACCCACAGCCTTTCCAAACATTTATTAACGTCCAAACTGGCTTCAGCTACAATGAGAATAAGCTTATAATTTTACAGTGAAATATTTTCCAGTTTGCTGCTCCAATTTATAACAGGAGCAGGGGAGATGATGAGGGAAAAGAATTTTTGAAGAGAAAACAATTGCTTGCGGTCATTCAAATGTTAGATTAGAAAATGCTACCTGAGGGCTTGTAGCATAAGAAGCCTAAATGTACAGTTTTGATGTGAAAACCTTGCAAAATCTGTTGTTATACTTTACTTGTCAACTATCCAGTATCACATTGATGGTAACACTAACAACATCATTTCACGAGATGAGTGGAAGCAGAGCCTCCAAGATTGACACACTTTACAGGACTGACAAAAATAAAATTGATGTCACTCTCCAGCAAAGCACATGCATCTTGGAGCTGCATTTTTCTAAATGTGGAGGTGTCTGGTGGAGAATGTGGCTCTGCCCAAGTGAGGATGTGAGGTCACTAAAGCAATGCTGCCATTGGTGATAGTTGCAACCTGCAAAGTATCAGTTGCAAGACTCTAAGTCTATATTTTGTGACTTAGTTTTCCATAAAACCAGAATGCTTCTCTCAAAATATGACAGAGATAAGAGAAAAAACCAATATCCTGATTTGTTTCACTGCAAAAGTTGAGGATAATGGAGAAATTGGGGGTTTGGATGTGCTGCATGTGGAGCAGACCACAAACACCACACTTAGTGTGCTCCTGCACAGTCACAGCTCCTCTCCTTGACAGTACACTCTGAATGGTGCCACTGGAGGCCTAGAACAGATGTCAGCTGAGCACCAGCACTGGCAGTGAATGGCTTAAACAGTGTCTGGAACAGAGCAGCACAAAGAGTGGCAGTGATGGAGGGACTTCATCAAGCATCAACACCCAAACTGCATCCTTGAAAGGGCTGGGAAGTGGTCTGGAGTGGTAAGAACACCTGCAACCTCCTGACAGAGATGGAAACACAGAACCAGAATGGCAGAAGCAGACAATGGAAAGGAAGTCTGTGAGCACAGCAGAGGAAAGAGACTGTGCTCCTTGGCAATGGGGAAACCATTGCCAAAGAAACAACCTGGCTGGACAGGACAGTCAGCTCTGAGGAGTTACAGAGGAGGGAAACAACGTGTTTCCCTTCATCTGGGAGCTCACCTGCTTCACACACCACCCAACCTTCACCCTCACCTGTTTTCTGCTATCAGGGTTTATCAGCCACAAGCTGGAACTCAAAATCAGGCCTTTTCCCCCAAAACAAGCTCTCTCTGCTGTCTTCCTGCAGCAGTGAGGTGCAGGATGTTCTGAGGGGAGCCAGCCCCAGGAGGACACCCATGAACTTCTAAAGAAGGGCCTGGGGAGAGATGGTAACACAGACCCAGAGGACTGTAGGTCCAGTAACTCTGGAAGAAAGAAAATACATTCTCTTTCTGAAGAGGAACACAGTCATCTGCTAAAAAATCCAGTTACATTGCCTTACCAGGCTAATTCCCCTGTACTCTTACTGCTTGCCTGCTCAATCCTACCTGGATCAAAAGCTGGGCCTCCTCAGAGACAGGAAGAATGGAAAATAAGGGCTTTGTTCACATCTGAGCTTGCACACAGGATCTTAAAAAAACCTTCTCAAAAACATAAAAGGTGTAAATCACCCCAAAATACCACCCCTACCATGCCTACAGTATTATGTTTACTCATCCTATCTCATTAGTAATGCTGTTGTCAGCAGATACCCCCAAAGCCCACAGGCTCCTTCCCTCCCTCTTTCCTGTCCACAGCAATAGCAGATTGCCATCCTTTGTCAGCTAATTCATCAGCCCTTGTGGCAGATGTCTGTGTGGTGGATCTAAAGGTTCCAGCCCAGCAGATGACTCAGAGTTTAGCATGCTGGGGCTTTCATTTTGCATTGAATCAGTGAAAACTTTCACCCAGAATAGTATTAGAAGTATGCAAGGGCTGCAACATCAAGCACTCCAAAGTCAGGAATGGATACAGAAAAGTCACTTATGCAGAAATAATTTAAATTTTAGTCTATGTGCGCATGAAGAAGGAGATGATAATTAAGGAGCACATCCAGGGAAGTGGGTTTTTTTTTTTTGTTTTGGATGGGTCTCCAGCTCACTTAGGGCACAAGGTGAGCAGCATCTCACACAACCCGAGTGCACTCACGAAATCTGTTTTTAAAGGGTGCTGGAATGGCCCATATGAACATGATTTAACATGCTCCAAACAAGTCTGTTGGGTTGGTTTAAACAATACATTCATGTTCTGAGATGATTCTGCTACCTGCTCTAGCACAGACAGGGAAACCAGCAACAGGTATCATCTGGTGGAGTGATGGCAAGACATTGCTGGCTCACATGTGGGCAGAGAAAGGTATTTGGGATCAGAAATATCCCCAGCCAACAGTACATGATCTAGAGGAGACTGTCACTTCATCCTCATCTGCAAGATTGATACCACTAGAAACAGCTGAGAATATCCCCTCACTCCATGTAGGTCAACATAATGACATTGATCATCAGAGTTACTGTGTCAAAATCATGGCATGGAGATCAAAAGATTCCTATTGTTCTCTCATTTCTTGACCCATCCATTCCTTCCTAAGGTCCTTACAGAATCTGAAACACTTTAAAAATAAAATAAGCACACTTTGTAAAACTCAGAAGAACAGTGAACCACAAGTGCTTTGGATTATTTTTATACAGTAACTACAGCAAACACTCAGCCTTGGAACACTCAGTGTTGGAATCACTGTAGCTGTGGCATTGTGTGTGTGCCTCATACCCACTTCACTTATTTCTGTGTCACTCATCCTCCCTGCTCCAGAATGAACTTTTTTTTTTCAAAGGAAGGAGCTTATCTCCCATACTGCAGAGCAGAAGAAAAATCCTCCTATGCAGCAATATTTAAAACATGGTTTTATGGTCTTATGGCAGCTAATTTTCCTTAAGTGATTTAAGGGAATGAATACATCTAAAAGTCCTGCACTGAGCTGTTCTGCAATGGCAACACACAGCCAAACTTGCTCTTGCTTTAAACAATCCAGTTCTTCTGTGGGCAGCCCTTCACAGCAGATCTTGTCTGCAATGGCAGGGATGAAGGTTATTTTTTATTACATAATTTCTCAGGGAAATGGGGTTTGCATTTTATTTCATTTCATATTCCCCAGTGTGGGAAGACTTCAGGTGAGGAGGAAGGTGGCAGGACAGACATGTTCAAAAGCAGAATGCCTGATGTGACACAGTTTGACACCAGCCCTCCTGCAGCAGGTCACCTGTGCATGCAGCCAGCCATCTATCGTGTATGAGTCATCTGAAAGCAACACTTTGCCCCTGAAAAGCACCTAAAAATTTTAGCTGCCTGAAGGGATTCAAAGCAGGTTTGATTCTGGCACTCTGTCATGACTGAATAAAACAGCCACTGCTAAATCAGGATGGTGCATGGACAGTCCCATGCCCACCCTCTGAGGCAGCTGGCATGTGTCTCCCTTTTGTCCCAGCACTTTGGATATGGTCTTTTCATACCAATACTGCTGGGTTCAGAGGGACTAAGAATCTGGTATTGCCTGAAAGTAACAGTAATCCCACATACTGCATTGCATTGCTGAGCATCCCTGAAACTGCCAGAAAGGCTGGTGATGACAAGGGGATGATAAAGCCAGATAAGAAGCCTTTTTTGATGGGTAGCTATTTCACTAAGAAATGGAATTCTGGAGAGAAACCTGAACTTTGCTGGTATTTTAATGAAAACAATCTAAAAAGTATTTTTAAAAAAATAAATAACCTTAAAAACTAAATCTTATACTTGTGTTTAAAATGCTTCCTTTTCTTCCCCTCAGAAAGAAATGAACTGGAACTGGTTCATCTCAGGTTGATCCCACTGGGTAGAGTGGGAGACAGAAAGATGGAGGCAAAAAATTATTTTGATTTTTCATTTTATCCACCAAAGCAAATTAATTCATTTTTCCCACATGGGAGAGCTGGAAGCTACCAGAATTTTTAAGGCTTCCTTAGAATGGGATGAAGCTGAAAAGAACTACCCTCTACCTCCAAGAATAGCTTTGCTTTACTGACAGTGACTTTTAATAGTGACAGGATTTGTTGACTTACAGGCTACAAAAATTTCCCTACACCCAACTTTCTTGCAATGTTTAAAGGCCTCTTCATTCTTGGAAAAAGCCTCTTCTCAAAGCAGTCTGAATGCTTTCTCCATCATCTAGAAGGAAAACTGTCTTGTTTTTTGGGGTAGAAAACAGAGGAAAGACCAGGCTGGCTCCAAAGCTTCTTTCTGTGCCTTTCCATCATTATTATCATCACTTTAATAGAGCTTAGGAGCCTTGGTCAGAGGCACAATGTGCAGTGCAAGGTGCTGCAGAAACTGAATAGAAAGACAAATTCTGTGCCAAAAAATTAGCAGTCTCAGAAAATATTTTTCATGCAATTGGATTCCAATCCATATGTAAGGATCTTGTCTACTAACCTATCTTCCTTGTGCCTAAAACCTCCCCTGTATAGGTATTACTGGAAGATAAAAAGTCCAATTAAGATGTATTGGGAAACCCAGGAGTTAAATTAAAGGAGGTCTTATCCTATACATGATGTAGCCGGGGGTAAGAATCCTCTTTCTTTATTAGCAAGGCAAGCCAGGTCTTTTTTCACAGAAACAAAAAGAAAAGAAAGGAAAAAAAACGAAAGGAAAAATTAGCAAAACTTTAGGGACTTAAAGATTCAAATTCCTNCAAAAAGGAAAGAAAGAAAAAAAAAAACAAAAGGAAAAATTAGCAAAACTTCAAGGACTTAAAGATTCAAATTCCCTCTCCATTGTGAGAAGCAAAAAGAAAAGACAAATACCAGGAATCCCACTATGAAAAAAATAATAATCTATAAAATCTCCTCTTATTTTTTGGTAGCGATTTTTTCCTACCCATCTCCATTTTTTTTTCAGCAGTTTTTCTGAGGTGCCACGTTCAATAATCCTTCTGCACTTTGATGTCAAACATTCAATAGCTGTCTGCCTCCCTCCCACTCCTCTTCTCCATATTCTCCGCAATCCATCTCCTCTGATTAGCCAAGATTTCACCTTCAAGAACAGCTCTGCTCCTCTGAGCGAGCACGAGTGTGTGCGTGCGTGTCTGTGTCATATTTGCAAATATTCTCCCCCTCCTGCACTGCACACCACACTCCAGCACTGCCAGAGCCCCGGATTAAGCCTTGCTGCCATTCCCTAATTCAATTTGGGGGGCCTGCTGTTCTGAATCCAGCTCAGGGCACCAGAGCAGCTCGACTGAATTCAGGCCCTGCTTCCAGGATTATTTCATGGTTAATCTGAGCTGAACTTCATCTCACCGGCTTTCTCCACTTGTGGTGCTGGTTGTGGCACAAGGCACAGCTGATCTCCTGCAGTGGGGGTCGGTCCCCCAGCACAGGGGTGGCTCAGCAGCTGCTGTCCCCACTCACCGGGTTGTTGTACATGTCGATGATGAGCTCCTTCACTCCGTGCAGGGTGGGGTGAGCCCACGGAGAGGGATTTGCCCAGTGCCGGTTCAGATCGAACCCCATCAGGGAGCACCTGCACACAGACACACACACACACAAAACACAGGGACTCAGATGGGCTGCAGCCTCTGCTCGGATCAGCTGCAGAGTTGGGGTTGTGTTCTGCAGCTGAAGGAGTTAAATGTTATTCTCACAGGGGAAACAAAGCAAATGTTGCCCATAGGAAGGGCTGCAGCAATGGCACCTTTCAGAAATAACGTGACCAGCAGAATATCAACTGAGACAGCTTTGGTCATTCAGCCTTCTTCCCCTCCACAGCCTGTGCTCACTGGATCCTTTGCCCTCTCCCAGCTTGGCAGGCTGGCCCTGGAACAGCCTTGCCTGACCTTGGAGGTTCCCTTCTCTTTGCTGTGGCTGAGGGTCTGCAGCTCTGAGGGTGATTCACCACCAAAATGGACCTTCAGCTTGTCCCCAGCCAGGCTTTGACTCAGCAGGGCTGTTCAGAGCATTGCAATCAATGGCCATTAAGGTTGTGCTTAAGGGATTTAAAGCATGAATGTCATTGTTCTACTAACCCTGGGCCTGGGTCTCTTCCCCTCCTGCAAGTGCCTACACAGAAGTCAGCCAACCAAATCACCAAGTTAAAATGCTTATTGGCCATCAAATCCTGTAAGTGTTAGAGCACGGATGCCACCTTGGCTTCTCCTTCCTGCCCTGGCTCAGATCCCTCCCAGGACACTGTCCTGGATTGGATTTTGCTGCTTACAGCCCCACAGAGTAGTATCCAAATTCTTTGTGAGGTCCCACTGAAATTCACGAGGTTTTCAATAGAGTGAGCACTAAAATTTGAAATTTTAAAAAGAAATTAAGAAATTGGAAGTGGCACAAGTAGGAGAAGGGGGAAATTGAGAGCCTTGCCTTCTGCAGAGATCAGCTAGAAAATCTTTGGCTACTGATACGTGCACGAAGAGACCTCTGTCATCTCAAGCTAAGCCTGGGATGAGTCGGATAAATTCCTGCTCAGGAATTCTGTGGAAGACCACACAAATAATAAAAGCTCAGGCAGAGATGCAACTTCTTCTACAGCTAAAACAAACAAACAAAAAAATCAACCTCACTGCTAAGCCTTAAAGCTTCTTGGGAAAAGAAGAGCTTTCATTGATCCCATGTCTATTACAAGAATGTCTGTTCAGCCTTAATCTTTTAAACACACCTATGCAAACAATAGAGATTCAGTCCAGCAGTGCTATCCTCTGACAAAAAAATTCCAAGAATCTGAAGACCCAAAAAATAGGTTTAATTGGCAAAGAGAAAGGAAAATAAACGCAAGAGAGGTGAAACACTTTAAAAAGTGAGGGGATGAAACCAGAGGATGAAATTAATTTCCAAACCTAACGAATAAATATTTTCCTATGAACCAAAGGATACAAAGTCAATGAGACATTCTTTTGTGAAAATTCTTGTGGGTATCTAAGCAAGTAGGAGCTGCTTTGCTCCTTGGGCTTACACAACCCAACCATCAACACCCAAGTGCAGCTCTGCAGCTCCAGCATTGCTGATGTGGGTGGTTTGCTGGGCTGCAGAAGCCACCTCTTTGTTCTGGTGTCCATTTCCTTGCTTGTATAGAATGGAATTTTTTCTTTCCTGGACATTTTAAACAGCTGCAATTCCACACACAACTCTGAAAGTTGCTGCCATCCCACTCCACAGCACATTGTGTCAGATTTCTGTCTCGCTCTTCTTTTTGTCTGCATGCAAACTCTCTGCACTCGGCTCCACTAAATCCTATCTTCTTTTGAACTCATAGACATTAATAAAAAACAGAAGTACTGCCAGAGACGTAGGTGGAATTACACCAGGATAAAACTGGCAGAAGAGCAGAGTGAGAGGAATGAGGTTTTCATTTAATAAAAGCAGAAACTGTCATGAGTTTTACTGTATTTTGGCACAATTCCCAAGAAAACAACATTCTTACTGTATAAAAACTTTCTTCAGAGCTCAGAATCTGAACCTATATTTATATAGTTAATGTGTCACACTTATATTTTTTTAAAAATAATATTTAACAGTAGAGAAAATGAGCATACTGTCGATATTAAATTTGGAGTTTGGGACTTTTTAGGTAATTTTAGCTAAGTCATCCCCACAGAGAAAAGAAGCAAGCAAGACCTAATTTTTGTAAGCTCCTAAATAAGGCATTGCAATTTGCAGTATTTGGATGTGTCAGGAATGTCTGGTAAGTGATGAATCTTGTAGTTCATTTAAAGCAACAAGAACAGTTGAAAATAGTTGTCTTTACTTGAAAAGACTTTATAAACAGAAGGAAGCAGTGCTTAACAAACAAGTTATTCATTTGGGAAGCTCCTCTGAGCTCTGTTTAATAGGAATCCAAATTAATTTCCAAATATCATTTAGCTAGTCTTTGATGTGGTATATCACATATTTATCAATGTAACAACAATTAATTAACTTTCTGATGTAGGCATTACTATTTCTTTCCTGTCTGGAAACAGTGTAATATTTTCTCCCCCCCTTCCAGTTTTCAAGCCTTTTTTCTTTCCTTTTTGCCTAAAGACAAATTTGTATCTACCAAATTCTCTCTTTATTCATCTGCTACAAACTCGTGGCCTCTCTGAGGAAACATCAAGTTGTGTTCCTTGGTACTTCAGATTTGATTATTGACTCTATTATGTGTAGAACTGTCTCCCAAAGCTCACGTATATCAGGACATGACCAAAACTCACGGCAAGAGTCCCCCACGTGCCTGGTACAGATCCTGCATTCATTTTATTTCCTTCCTCCCAGCTGATGTGATCTCCCTCATGGCTAACGCCTCCAATGCAAGAGCTTGAACAGGATAACTCAAAAATTGCATCTTGCACTGCTTTTTAATTCATCCTCCCAGTCTTAAACCAGCTAATTCTGGAACATTTTGCTGCTGGTTCCACTATTTAACTGTTTGCCTGGTGCTTCAAACTCTGGTAGTAGAAATACAGATGTGTTCTGGGAACAGCAGCTCTATGGTGGGAAACAAGTGTGTTTCAAAATAATATATAATCTCTCAGTATTTGAGAGAAGTTCTTTTACTCAGAGTGCAAGTGTTGTCGTTTGCTTCAATGCAGTTCCTCACGTGGCTGTGTTTCCCTCATTTAGAAAGTGCCTCCAAATATGCCCTATACAGATTAATTTTGTGCTATAAATAAACTAATGTGTTCAGTACAAAATTAACAAGGGTGGAAGGAACCTAAATTATATCAAAGGATTGTTTAAGAAGAAGGGGAACACAGAAGATAAAAATTCAGGAAACATTACAGAGTCCAAGAGGTACAAGGGAAGACAAAAACAGCTTCAGAATGAGTGAGGGTTGGAACAAGAGCACTGGAGGATACCCCATTCCATGAGGCTTAATGACCATACCCATGAATGCTTTTATGAATTTAGCAGGTCAAAATTCCATGGAGCCTGATGAGAGTGATGTGCTGGCACAGACTCTCCCAGCCTGGGAAAAAGAATACTCAGAATAGGTGAGCTACAAGCCAAGTAGCAGCCGGCAGCTATTACCTGATTTTGGTCTTCATTCCTACTGCAAAAAACCTGGGGTTTGGTCACATAGTCACTGCAGCCACAAAAAAAAAGACATGTGTGCAATTTAAAGCACTGAAGCTGATAACCATTGTTTGAATTTTGGATTATGCTTGCGAGATATACAGACCACATGCTGTGTTTCTGCTTCGTGACTGAATGTTCATTTAAATCAGGTTCTGTGAATATTCTTGTTGAATTAGAATTTGTGTTTCACCAATGTTTTCCAGCCTTTTTCTAAAATTTCTGTTTTCTGTAAGTAGATAAATTTATTACAGTGTTTATAAATTTACATAAACACAGTGCAAATTCAGTCAAAGCAAATGAGTTTCAAAATTGCACTGGAAACTGAAACATTTTGCAGTATTCATCCCTCCCTACTTGGGAGGCAGCCAGATCTGAAGAGGTTACAAGCTCAACTCAGTAAAACCAAAGATGTTCAGATCAGCACCCAACTTGCTGGGCAGTTCTCTGGACAGAACCCTTTTGCCTCTGGGACTGAACTCATCACTGCTTTTAAGGATTTCTTACACAGCTGCTTTAGTGACAACATCCTGAGGAAGGATTCAGTACCAAGGTTCATGCTGGGTTTATTTTTCAGGGCTTCTTCCTGTTCTTTCAGGTTGTGCCTCTTCTTCCTGGAATCTCCAAGTTATAGAAACCTCCAGGAACTCTGCCTTCCTTTACCTTCAGGTCTCCCTGCCCTGCTTGTTTTTCCTGCCATGAAAGTCTAAGTCTCTTCCTACCAGACCCTTTTCCACAAGGTGAGATATGGAGAATAATGGAGGAGTGGAGGCAAAGAAATCCTTTTTCACGCCGTGTGATTTATTACAAAGAGAACCCTGCACCCTTCTCTTCAGCTTTGTAAGGCTGCGTTGGCTCATTGGATCAGCCCCAGGTGAATCTCCAGATTATCTCCATACACAAAGCCACGGAGTTCCGACCCACAAATGGCTCTACCAACAGGGCTAGGATTTGAAATGGGAAAGGCAGTGGGGAAGGAAGGGGGAGCAGTCACTGGTTTTTCCCCCTCTCCTTGCAGTGAGAGAGCACACAGAGGGTAATCGGTGTCTCTTGCTGCCCTTCCTCGAAGGCAGAGCGGTGGCAGGCACTGCCATGGGGGTGCAGCCAGGGATGGCACAGGGCAGGTGCCAGGTGTGTGCCAGCAGGGAGAAGAGGCAAGGGCAACATGCACGAGACTCGCTTCTTCTCACAAATATAATCTCAGAACTGATATATTCACGTCTTACAAATCAACTCCACACCTGCCAGCCAAGTCAGGTCTTCATTAGTGTGTGTTTCACCGTTTGGGTGCTTTGGGTTTGTGATTTATGCATTTGCCTATTATTCATTAAAAAGGATTCATTCAAGCCCACATATTCTGAAGCAATTAGGTAGCAAGACATCCTAACGCTCCAGCTACAGAGAACCCCTGCTCTGAAAACTCTCTCCTCCTCCCCAGCTTTCTGCATTTTTAATTTAGAGCTCTGGAAACCTTCACAAAGGCTATTTAACAGAGGCACTGCAGTGTGCGCCAGGCTGGCCGTGCAGAGAGCAGCATTAGCTCCCAGAGACCACACGGTGGAGTAGATGTTTGCAGAATGAGCGCTGCCTGGTGTACTGACATAATTTCAAATCGTACATGACGGTTAAAGACGTGTTTCTCCATTTTCTGTGTAAACAATGTTAAATAAGAATAAACACAAAGGGATATTTTCTCCTTCTGATGAGTACATGCATTTCTCAGGGCTGGTAATAGGTGTCACAGGCACACACACCAAGGAAGACACGCATCCCCTTACTGACACGGGCACACTCTGATCTTCAGGATATATCTCAATTCTTATATAAACTCTCCTTACACACCCCAGGTCCTCAGCGATGCCAGAAGGATTCCTGGGCACAAAGCAGCACGCTGGAAATAAAAACCCGTCCTGCAGATGGGAGAACTGCACCCTGTGAGTGTGCCTGGGGTGTCAGAGGGCAGGATCCCCTCCCTGGTGCAGCTCACCCTGCAGTTGTCACTGCACTCTGTGTGTATTTTCACATCTGCATCGTGCCCAGCCCAATTTGCAGTGGGACAGGGTTTCCAGCACTTCCCCCGGGATGCAAGCCCAGTTCAGCAAAGCTCTCCCCTGGGAAGAGCCTGTCCCCGTGTGTGGATCTCTCCCAATGAGCCCTGCAGGAGCCAGCCCCATCTGCCCTGCCCTGGGAAGGTTTTTCAGACTCCTGCTCCCAGCTGGATCTGAGTCACTGCCACGCCAGTCCTGGGCACTCAGGTGTTTTAAACAAGTTGCTGGCAACACCTACAGTGCTTCCATTTTAAAGCCTGATTCATTGTTTGGCCTTTTCAAAACCAAACACATCACTGACTTAATGACACAGGAGACAGGGAGGGGTTTTTTTTCCCAACTTTTGGATCTCAAAATATTTCCACTGTAGGCACAGGGCTTTCAGAACTCTCACATATGTAGCCCATAATGCAGTATTATATAAACTTTCTTTTCTGATGTTGTCCAAAAGCCACCTGCTCATGGATCACAAGCTGCAAACCACTGAGAAAGACAATTTTAACATGTGCTTAATTTACTGGACTCCCACCCTCTCAACAAGTCAAACTCCTCTAGGCCTCCTGCCCTATCTACTTGACACTTCTCCACAATGTCCTAATTCTGCTTCCTAAAAAATGTTTCCCTTCAGACAAGCAACCCTTCTTTAAACCATTTGTATTTTCTTTTGGTCTGTCTACACTCCTGGAGGGGCAGGTTGGGTGGAAATAAGGGTTTCATCATCACAGTGTTTCACAGAAACAGCTGATACACACATAAGCATTTCTGGAGATGTGGCAGCTCTTGAACTGTGCTTTTGTTCCCACTTCTGGCCTTCCTCAGACTGTGCAAATAGTCAGACACACAACACATCTCACAATTACTAGTGAATACTCAGCTGTTGTAGGATGGTATTCCTCCATATTACAGCACATTTCCTGTACTGCCTGGCACACAATCTGGAATTCCCCTCACTTTTAGGAAAGAGGAAAGACACATCCTTTTCTCTGTAGATCAGCATTATAGGAACACCCCCAAAAGATGGTTCAGCTTTTGCTACCAGATCCATTCCACACAGAGAGCTGCAGTCAGAGGAGCCAACCTTAATGTCACAACACTGAGCCCTTCAAAGTTTGGACATGCCACAGCTGCCCAGGTGCACACAGCCTTCCTCCAGCCCTGGGCTTGTCATTATTGTGACACAGCCTTTAACTGCAGGAGCACAGGGTGCTTTTCCACAGGCTCTGCTTTGTTCTGTGCACAGGATCCTGGCTGCTCATTAATGAGTGGACTATTCAATATTTTGGCTTTTCCCTATTGTTCAGTATGCAACCCTAGGCTCCTGCTTACTGCATGCTACTCAGAGCCTGCTCCAAGGACAGAGCTATTCAGTTCTTCATGGCTTTTCTGAAGTGCTCAGCACTGCAGGAGACAACTGCTTTATAAGCACTGATGGACTAATTTTCCCAACAGCACTGGTACAAGAGGGGACCACATTGTCCCCAGTTCATAAAAGAGCAATTGGGACAAAAAATGTCTTACATAAGAGACAGCCACTAATTTGAACCATTCTATCTGAGAGGCCAAGGACAGGACTGTTTTTAGGAGAACTTGGGTTTACATAGCATGTTACATGTCCAGCATCTAATCCTGATTTGAGCTGAAGCTGAATGTACTCAAGGCTTCTCCAAATCTGACAAAAAATGGCACTGTGAGTGGACAGAATATCAGAAACATCCAACTTTGTGAAATTAGAGCGGTCAGAAATTACTATAAAATGGTAAGGTATTACTGGATCATGAATGAGCTTTGGGTGGGTTTCAGTTACACCTTTAATTGAGCCATTTTTCTTGGCTTAATATCCTGATACTGCTGCATTCAGCTGTGTCTGAGAACCTCCTGTAATATGTGTTGGTTGGGGTTAGCACTGTACCTGATATTTCCTTCACTCTCCTGGATAGAATTAAATTATTACTTTGCTACGTCACAGGCTACCAGACTATTTCCACCCAGGACATCCTCACAGAACTCAGCCAGAAATCATCCATCTCCATCATCACGAAGGCCTTTTCCTCTTGGATATCCTAGAGGAATAGGATACCTGATACCTGATTTGACCTGATACCAAAGTGCCAAGAAGGTGTGTGCTGGCACACAGGGAAGAAGCATAGGACTGGCAAACTGCTGGCTGAACCCCAACAAGCAAAATTTAACTCCCCAGCACCAGAGCACAGCTGCTGGCTCCATTTTATCATGTTTGCTAACAGGCTCTGACACAATTAGGTATTTCTCACTCCCATACATAACCAGAATATTAATTGTATTCCTGCACAGTCTTGCTGCATCTACAAATTGTTCAGTTTGAAAATGACTTTTTGCATTTATAAGGACATGTTTATTTTGGGTTGGTGGGAGTGAAGGCCCTTTTTACTCTCCCTGCCCTCCCATACACGTGGTCTGTGAGCAGCCTACCCCTGCTGCATTGGCTAGCAGGTATAAATGTCATCAGAAGTCAGAGGCAGGGACATGTCCATTAGCCAAGCACTCCCTTTACCACAACTAATTGAAAGTTTTACAGTTGTATGCAAAGCCCTGAACAAAATCTCAGTTGTCACAATACAGGAGAGGGACAAGTGACACAGCGGTTCACGTAGGGTGACACCATGAGACTGTCCTGTCATTGCTTCTTATCCAAACCAGGTCAAAACTGCAATGCCTCAGTTCTTCACTTGTAAAAACAGTTATAAACCCTCCATGGTGTTTTGAGAGGAAATCCATGAGGGATTACAAAATATTTTGGTGCAACAGTGATGGGGATATGTGAGGTGAGGGTCCATAGGAACAGGGTTCCAGGCAGGTGCAAAGGAGAGCCCTTTATTCCAAAAACCCAGCCTTTTAAAGCCATTAGCCAATTATCAGCTACACAGCTGATAAATCAGCCTTAAATCATAACAAACATAATTCAATTAACCACCATACACCACGAGATGGTTACATAGCGTGTTTTTCTACCTCTAATTCAGCTGAG
Organism: Pycnonotus jocosus; assembly: GCA_013400435.1. Classification (NCBI taxonomy): domain Eukaryota; kingdom Metazoa; phylum Chordata; class Aves; order Passeriformes; family Pycnonotidae; genus Pycnonotus; species Pycnonotus jocosus. Next base: position 125,196 of record VWYP01009972.1, on the reverse strand, counting down.
TCTCTTCCCCACAGTCCTTTTCTGCTTAGCCAAAGTAGCAGACCTGAGCCCTGATTTTATGAGGCCTTCCCTTTGTAAGGTTTTGCCTGTATGCAACAGGGACTTATTGGGTTCTAGAGATGGAGATTAAGTGATCTGTGGAATCGAAGAAAGGTTTTCTGACAGACCCTGAATTTTGCTGAGGTTCATTTCCAACAAGATTGCACAAGTTTGTACTTAAACAATCCTGCAATGGCTATAAGAACATATAAGATAAGCATAAGACATCCCAGTGCAGTTTTTGAGAAACATTCTCTAAGGGTTTGGGTGGAGAAAAGGGACAGTGTAGGCTCGTGCTGTTGTATCAGTGAACATTCCCTCTTGTTTCTTCTACCCCTTACCACCTGTAACTAATGATATTTTCCTCTCAAATCTGTCTTTATTCTCACTTTAAATTTCAAGGTTATCTGGCCCACTGAGTGTGTTACACATTGCTGTCTAATTAAAGAGATAAGATTAACCTTATTCTATTAGATTATTTTAACACCCACCAGGTGACTACTCTGCTTTAGCAAAGGCACAATGTGGCCAAATCAGTTAACAAAACCCTAAACCAACAACCAAAACATCTAAACCCAAACAAAAGAGCACATCAAAACCTTCAGATTATTTCATTTTTGCAAAGTCCACCAGAATGCTGCAAATGTTCTTCCCAGAATCACTCCTGTGATAAACTAACAAACATTTCATAGCAGAAATAATACCAGTGTCTTGTTTGTCACATAACATTTCAGAAGATGGCACAGAAGCTGTGAAGTCCTGCTCTATCTCTGATTGCAATCAATAAAAAGCCCAGAGGCTTTAGAAGGGAGTTAAATCAGGCTCAGATCTTTCCCAATCACTTGTTAATTTAAAGGGCAGGGTTTTACCACCCGAGTTTCTCTGTGTGGTGTTTCTTCAGCCCGAATAATACAGAGAACGAGGAGCTACTATACAGCATGGTGGTCGCTGGTCCATTTCTCAAATCACTCAGGCTTTAAATTTTCCACAGTCCCAGCAGTTGGGCACATTGTGCACCCAGAAGGGAAAGTACCTGGCAAAGAGACATTTCTCATCACACTCTATGACACTCCTCTTCCTAAATAAAGCCACGTGTGAGGGGATTTGGTGCCATCCCATGGGACATGGGTCAGTAGTCTGATTTGGATGCTTGTTGGGTGCAGAAGAATGGGAATGTTAAGCACTCAGAGTGTGGCTTCTATCAATCACTGCAACACACCAGCAGAATGTGATTTGACACCAAGCCAAGCTGAAACGACACATTTTGGTTCCAGAGCACTGAAACATCTCATTGCATTGATAATGGTGCAATGATAGATTGGTTCGAGAATCCTGATGAGAATGTTAAAGCTGAAAAATTTAAAATTTAAACCTTCAGGGATTCTGAGCTTTTTTTGTGTGTGTGTTGTTTTGGGTGTTTTTGTTATGTCTCAAAATTAGCACAAATGGGTGTAAAAATTGTCAGAAAAATTTATTTTTATACCCTTTTCTGAGATGTATAAAAGAATGCAACAATTACTAAAGGCATGGAACAGTTGAAGAAAAGAGGTGAGGATGAAACACCAGGGAAATGAAATCTTCTGGTAATTGTTATACAGACAGACCAGGGAAGAGTTCAGCTGGAAGCTGATCATGGAGTGATTTGGGTTGGAAGAGACCTTAAAGACCATTTAGTTCCAACCCCCTGCCAGGGGCAACAACACCTTTCACTAGTCCAGGTTCCTCAAATCTCCATCCAGCCTGGCCTTGAGCACTTCCAGGGATGGGACATCCACAGCTTTCAATCTCCACTGAAAAGATTATATAATTAAGTCAATTTTAATTAGGCAACAGAGAACTCAAATGAGGGGGAAGTCCTCCCACATTACAACTTTTTATCCATGAAGATTTTCAAATCTTGCCTATAAAAAGCCCTAAGTAACCAACAGCACACTGAAGTTAGCCCTGCTTTAAAAAAGGATTGAAGACCTCCAGAGGGCTACGTTAAACACTTTTTCTTTGTAATTCTATGAAAGTCTCAGGCACAGGGAAAGTTTCACTTGCTGCTCATGCCTGGGTAGACACCAGAGAACCCAGCTGTGGGACAGGTGACTTCACAGGCACATAGAATCACTTATTTTTCTTCCTGCATATTTGCAGCCTCACACAGTTCAGCACCCTTGAGATAAAATCCTATAGCAAAAATGTACAATGAATGAGAACATATATGAATGGGAAGCGGAGGAGCAAACAAATTTCAATTTCAAGCTTTCATGGCTTAGCATAAACAAACATGAAACAATTCATCCTCAAAATATAGAGGTGGGAGGGGGATACTGACAGTGTCCTCAACACACACAGGAAGACTGAGAACAAGGGAGCCTGGAGCAAAGAGAACATTTCAAAAACTGTTTAAAGCCTTGGGAAAGTTTGCAGCAAAGATGAGACTTTCCTGATCCATTCAGTGGGTCTGCAAAAACAATTCTCTTCATCCACTGTCACCCCACCAGATTGTCAAAAATAAGCCAGCTCTGTCAAGTGTTGTTGTCTTCTTAACAAAAATGAGTTTTTAAAATCTCCGTCAAAATTTGGAATGAGTGAACAGATTTTGAAAAAATAAGAACTTTTGAACTATTTTGAAAAAATAACTTTCTACAGAAAGATGCAGAAATAGCTTCTAAAGAACTCACACTGAGCTAATTCTCTTTATGAGCCTGCAAAGTCTATTTAAATTTTATATTTTCCCCTCTTTTATTTTTCATGTATTCATCCTCTGCCTGCATCCAAGCTGATACGGGACTAAAACTCAAAACACTCGTCTGAGATGGTGCCCCATTTCTACAGCTTTTAGCAACAGGGAGTGCAGTGATCTTGTAGTGAATATGAAGAGATTAGGGAGATGGTTTGCTTCTGTTACAGGTTCTTGTAAACATTCATTTGAGCTGTAAATGGACAAAGGAAGAAAAGTTCATCTTCCCAGCTGATCTGTCCATTACCTTGTTGTACCCCACACCACACAAACATCAAAAAGCAATGATAAACTGTGCATGTTCTGGCTGTTTTAGCACTTGCACAATGTCACCCTCCTGACAGGGCTCAGAAATCAATCCCTCCAGCCACATTCCACCCTGGAAAGTACCTTGGTATTTGGCAGGCAAGAAAGGAGATTGTTCAGCAGAGCTGCTACCTGGCTTGGTCAAGATCTGAGTGCTGTGGCTTCTGCTGTGCACACATCCAGTCCTTTCATTTTGGTGGCCAGTGTTCCCACCTTTGAGTCGTTCAGAAGGCAGTTCTTGCTGCCTTCTGACAGAAAAATGCACAGCCCTGTGTTTGTAAGGCTCCCAGAATGATTATTGGGAGCACACAGGGAAAAGAGCAATTCCCTACCTTCAGAATCAAATGATTCCCCTACACTGGCTTGACCTAAATGCCTGCCAAGAAAGTTGTGGTATTTCTATCCAAAACTTACAAGGCAGAACTAATAAAATAAACCACAAATGGGTCACTCGGTCCATGCATGGGCTTGGAAAAGAATGTGGAGGTAAAAAAAATTCAATGACAAAATTTAAATGGTTCACCTGCAGTCTAAAGCCCATGGAAGGAGTAGTTTCATGGCCAGGAAAAGAAGAGATGGAAATTACTTTCTCCACTTTAAAAGAGAATTTATTGAAGCCTTGAAGACAAGAACAGAAGCAAAGAAAACAAAAGAAAACAAAACAAAACAGCCCAGAAGAGCTCTGAAAATCCAATCTCTCCCATCAGCCTCTGGAAAATGGATAACCTATGCGTGGTATGATTGAATTTCTCTGTTTCATCACCCTAGTGGAAGCATCTTGTATGAAACTCTGGTTTATGAATTGAGTTTTGAGAGGGACCTGGGAGAGCAGGAGTTATACCAATCTAATCAGGATGTGACAAACACATGCATCAAAATGTTGCATTGTCAAGATCCAGAAGCCACTTAATTCCAGAAAGATTTTAAAGTTGAGAAAGCAGCTTTGGCAACAGGATTAGAAATGATGAGAAGGCAGATGAAAATCCAGACAGAGGAAGATAGCACAATCTTTTTTTTCTAAAACATCCTTTCAAAAATTAGATCATGTCCCTACATGGCTTGTTATTAACTTCTTACACAAACATATGTTTTATTCAAATGAAGGACACAGTTTTCATCTTCCATTTATTGCACCTTCTTCCTTAACATATGCTAATGACAGAATGAAAGATACATGAACTGAGATAAATAGCACCATAAAATCCTATAAACCCCACAGGTTAAAACACCACAAAACATTCCCAGCAAAATATCCAACAAAGCAGATTAAATACAAGAATAACATGCAAATGTCATTGCCACAGAGCAGAGAAATGTGCTAATGCCAATGCCACGGGACAGGAAGCAAGATTCATGAGATTGATTTGTGATGGCTCCTAAACAAAAGCAGGGCACAAAAATAGCCCGTGATTATCAATAACATGAGATCAAATCAGAAAGCATGTGCACTGAAGAGAGATGGCATCAAACGCTTCCTTCAAAAGAAAAAGAACATCACAATCACTTTGTATTTGCCTGGTCTCAGCTTGCATTTCCTATCTAACTACTGAAGATGGTTTCACAGGATAAGTACAGATTAGCAAAATATTCAAGGTGATTGAATGGATTAGCATTATTGTTTAGCACAATGCAAGGTGATAGGAAAATCCACAGAAAAGAAAGATCTGCTATCTGGACAGCCACTTGAAATTATGCAGCTCACAGGTTGAATTCTTACATTTCTTGTAACATCATCAAGTATCACAGTGGATGCCTGAAAACATTTCCAGCTAAAGAGTGAGATTTAAAGCTGGGGATCTTGAGCAACAGGTGGAACAAGAATTCCTAAGTAAACTGCTATCTTGTTTGTCACACAAATAGAAAACCCATATGCTAGTGCCAGAGGCAAAAAGATCATGTTCTAACAAACAGCACAAAAAACCCCAAACCTTGAAGAAACATTTGTCTGTAGGAAAGGGGTGGGAAAGAAAAAGGAGATTAAATGCATCTAAAAAAGTCCAAATTACCTTTAGAGGAATCAACTGTGTACTAAATCCCAGCTAGGTAGAAAGCATAAATGCATGCCATCCCCACTATCCTGGCCACTGTAATCATGTCCAGCAGCTTGGGCTGCCCATTTTCCCCACCCTTGTAGAGATACACACTGTAGTTAACAGATGTACTGATGTGTTATGTTCCCCTCAGGCCCCAAGGATGCAATACCTGATCAAACAGACAGACTCTTTCACGCTGTGACAGGGATATTTGGGTTATTTCTAGGTATCTAACGTTAATAGAGGTCAAACTGTGAACAAATCCACACAACTTGTGACTAGGGATGGAGATTTTGCATTCAGACCTTGCAATTCTACACAGTTTTCTTCATTTCCAGAACCAGAGACTTTATACCTCAAGAGCTGAATCAAATCCCCTAAAATTCAGACATCTCTGGTTTGCATTTCAGAGAGTTTCTTGAAGCATTTCAGAGGCATTAATGGAATGTCCTCCAATGGTTCAGTGAGGCAGGTGCACAGAATTAGTTTCACTTTGCAACTAAGACCGAGGAGCAGAGGGGGATTGAGTGAATCAGCCGAGATCATTCTGCATTTGTCTGACAGAGTCATAAATAGAAATCAGGATTCCACAAAAAGTAAATAAAACCTCTGTCACTGGAATACACAGCAAAATATTTGGCTAATTTTGACTGCATGCATCCTTGCTGGGTTACAGCCAGGAAAGGAAACATCATTGTTCTGACCAAGATCACAGCCACAGCAAGTCCAGGCAGACCTTTAGCCATAAATTGTGTGTGCAAACCCCATGTCTCGTCACAAGAAATAAATTTGAATATTTAAGATCCAAGATACTGGTATAAGAATTTTGGATATCTTAATAAGCCTTATTTATCAGAAAATAACCCAATTCCAAATTTACCCCTGTTTTCTCAAAGGTGATTATGGAGGCAGAACTAAACAGTAAATGACATTCACCAAGCAAACACGGATTGCCAGGTTAGCAAAATTACCTTCAGCTATGAAAAAACCATTTCCCCTAGGCTGGGACAGGCAAGTTTAGCCAAGCTAAGGAAAAAAGAAAATTGGTGTTGATACTCTCCTCAGTGTAGCAGAAGAGCTTAACTGGTCTTTGTGGTGAGGTCAATAAGTAAACTCAGAGAGCCATGCTTGCCCAAAGCACAACAAACACCTCCCTACTCCACAGAATGCAACATCCAAGCTTAACTGGAAAACTTACATTATTTGAGCTAAGAAGTCTGTTTGCTTTTTACTTCTCCTGACAGTTTTGACAAGATGACTATCAGATGGAGGTTCACAGAAGATGTAAAGCAGAAAAAAGGCCAATTACCAACCTTCTTCTCCTTCAGAAAAAAAAAATTGAAACTGCTTTCCAGTAATAAAAGCATAGTAATTGGGACAATTCTCAAAAAAAGAAAAAAAAAATCCTCTCTCTCCAAATTTGTGTTCATAGCTCTTCTGACTTCCCCCCAGCCCCTGCATTATAAATCAGGACTTTAATTTGCCAACGCAGGCCCTTTCTGCACTGGCACTAAACATTCCCTGCAGTCATTGCTGTGGCCACAATGCTCAGCAAAGGAGGATCATTAACCTTTGAGACAAAAATCTCCATCACAAAAACCTCTTTAGCCCTGTTTGCTTCTTTCTCCACTGTGCCATGCTGCCTGATCTCCTGTTGGAGGGGACAATAAAAAGTTGAGAAACATTTAAACCTAAGAGGTTAAAAGGAGTTCTACATAGAGCAATAGGCAGCCCTGGCCAAAATGCAATGGAGACACTACATGACACTTGTAGACACAAATGACAGCAAAAGAGCTGGATTCACATCACATGGGGACCGGGGACATGGGGGAAGATATAAAAGAGCAGTAGATCAGTAATCAATGTAGGAGTGTTGGTTTAGTCCTATGCAGCAGTTCCCATGTTCTTGAACACTTCACTGCAAATCAGACTGACCATCCATGTATGGGCACTGAGCCTGAATCAGATCCTAGATACCTACATCTGGAATGATTACACTTTCTTAGAAGAATAAAATAAAAAAAAAAAATCCCGAGGGCCTGATCCACAGTCAGTGTAAATTGATGCAAATGTTGACAATTGTATGCGTGGATACCAGTAAACTTACGGCAGCTGGAGAGCTGATCTCCTGACTCTTGTTAAACAGCTTAGGAGAGGCAGGATAAATCTCACTCTAACCCCAGCCTCAAGTTAACAGGGTTACAGAAATCTGTTCAAATGGCAGCTTAGCCCACTTACTGTGGATGATACAAATCTCTTTCTGGGAACATCCCACTGACCACAGCCAGCTCTAAGCCACCAGTCTAGAAGAGATCACTAACTTTTAGATGGCCAAGACTAAACAAAACTAATCCAACTTCCATCATTCAAAAATATATTTAAAGTGCAGGTGATTTTACATCTACTAAGCAAAGTCCAGAATCTATTGGACAAGATCTGAAAACAAGACAATAATTCCCTAACCAGGTACACAAAATCTTTCAGGTTTTTCAAAATACTAAAACCCCAAGGGAAATTTTGTCCTCAAACAATTTCAAGTCAAGTTTTACAACCCAATGAGGTGCATCGCTTTTTTTCCACTGAGTTTTTACGAATGGAGCATCCAAACCTTTGAAATTCTCTCATGGCTCATTTGTAGGCATCTCACTGTATCCCAGTGAGAGTGGATGAGAGGGATAATTGAAAACGGGACACACGGGCATCAAAACAAGCAAAATGACCCCCTCCTTTCTCTTTTTCCTTTCCTTCTGGTTCACGCTTCTAAATGAAATCCCAGGCTGCCTTCCAAGTGCTCCTCGGAGCTGTCACAGAGGAGGAACACGTAGAGAGCACTAAACCGACTGACCTACTTCCATCCTTGGAGCTGCTGTGTCTAAACCCTTCGTTCTGAATTCCACACACACACACACACATGCACATGTGCACAGCAATTTCTCTGGAAACTCCCACGAGGAGCTCTTTCCAATGTCTAACCTCAGCTCCTGGAGGACCTCTCTGCCTCTTCCTGAACAGCTGTTAACCCCACGGCCTCAGCGCCCTCCATAATTAGGATAACTTTTGGGAGTCGACCCTTTGGGGAAGACAACAGAAGCTTTGGCTCACTGACCCATCTTTTTTTTGTATCAGTTCTGTTCTCCACTGCTCTATATCTGAGAAATTCATATGCAAGGATCCTTCCCTCTCTCTTAAAAACGCAAGCATGCAAAGCACCGCTGCAGAGTGAATAAATCTAAAGGAGCACGTCAATAGGTGCAATTCATGCACACAGCAAGAGAACACTGAAAATGAAACCAAGTGGCTTGTGCCTTCCTGCAGCGCCCAAATCATTGAAATAGCAAAAGGTGTCAGAACCTGAGGGTTCTCAAATCCTCCCTTCCTCTTTTACAGTTAAAAAAAAAATAAAAATAAAAGCACTTTGTTACCCTATATTACTTCTGTGCTACTTATGTCACTTCCTAGGAAGAAGCAGCCACTGTCTTACTGATCTTGGCTGGACTTCAAAGATACAGAAAAGTTAATTGGATGAAATGAGGCTTCCAAAGAAAAACTTTGTGTGAAAAGCTCTTGAACCAAAGATTTACATGCAATCCAAGGAGCCACAATATGGAGTGGCAGCAGCATTCTTAATGCTGCAGAGGAATGCATAATGCTTGGGAAAAAAATTTCCTTTGCTCTTTTTCCTCCAAAATGTGCCCTTTTTTCTTTTCCCCAGCCCCACCTTCAATTTAAAGGTTTATAAAATAAGAAATGTAAAGAAAGTTAATGAAGGTAATATGGAACATTAAACCAAAGATTATTTTTTAATATGGCCACATTATCGGTCCCTGAAAAAAGATAAAGTAAATGTTGTTCCATTTTTATTTCTTGTTATAGCAGTACTCTGACAAAAGTGAGTATAGCTATTGCATCTGAAGCTTCATATCACTCTTCCCATAAGTTTTTAATTTCTGCTTAATGTGGGTTTGTACTGAAGGAAGCCCTGGTCAGCAGAGTGCCAAGTACTGCAAAATACAATTACCTTCTGGGGAGCAGAGCACCCTCCTGGAGGAGATTTTTAGACAATTATGCAGAACTGGACCAAAAAACTAGACTTCAAGAGCCCAGAAAATTGTGATGAACTTCAGAATATTCACATACTATGAAAAGTCAGGGGAGACACTTTTTCTATCTAAGCTGACCTTTAAAACAATGGACCATTTGATACCAACAAATTTCTACAGTCACCCCTATGAGGGAGGAAAAGGTTTGGTTTCCACCTGCAGTCCTCATGAGGTCACAGTCTGCTATTTGCATTGGCAGCTTGTTTGCCCATTTGAAACATTTACTTTCCTCTTTGAAAGCCAAATATTTTTGCCATATCCTCCTCTGCTAAAGTTGTCATCACCTGCCTTGCCCCTCTGACTGAACATGGGTGTACGGTGGTGTCAGCTTCCTGCACTAAACAAAATCATCTCCTTTATCTTGTTCTACAAGATACGTTTTCCAGACCTCAGGCAGATCTTTGCATCTCTTTCTCACATCCCAGTTTTAAACCTCCCAAAGCAGAGCCAGGTTTATTGTCTAGGTGAGAGCTCAGGGTTAGCCCAGTGGCCCAAACAAGCTCTTCCAGTGTCTGAGTGTAGTCCTCAATGCTCAGGAGGGTGTCAGATAAATAAAAGGTATCTAACGCTCACTCCTCTCTGTATTTCCACATCAAATAGCAGAAACACAGCAGTGGCAGTGGTACATCAGCCAGGGACAAGAAACCAGCACACAAACCACCCCAACACAGACTAATGAGCAAGGAGAGTGAGAGAAGGCCCTTCTCTCCCTTGGCCATACACAGAGCAGATTTCAGCTCCTACACTCTGGCTCTGCTCACCCCCAAAGTATCAAATGTCATCATGGTTCTGCTCCTCGCAGTCATTCCCAAAACTCTCTTGAACTCTGTCTCCTCTCAAGTCAAGGATTGCCACAGAAATTTTCACTAATGGTAATCTGTAATTTCCTGCTGGAGCTCACACTTGGTGTGTGGGTGACAGTAATCCAGTCCTGTCTCCCAGTCACAGGGTACCAAACTCTTAATTTCTTGTTAGCAGATTCTGTCCCACAAAAAGTTGCTGAAATAAAGGGGAATCAGACACAAGTTACCTTTAAAAGTATGTCCCAGAGCAGCTGCAGTCCAGGTACTCAAATTAAAGCAAGTGTCATTGCTTGAAAGGTAATTGAAATGCCAAAATCAGTATGAGAATTTGTGCTAATTCCTCTCAGGACTACACCAAGGCTCATGATTCAATTAGGTATTACAGCACTAAAGCCAGACCTTCACTCCTAATCTCTGGGCAGAGGATTCAGTATTTTAGAGATAAAAAAAGCGCAAATGACAGCACTTTCTTCTCCCTGTATCCTAAAGGCCTGTTCTTCAGCTTTTTTAGGAGATTAGCAAACTGTGACTCCCACACACTGTAGTTACAGAGGTGTGTTATACAGGCAAATGCCCATTTAATTAAACCACCTCTAATTTTTTTTTTCCTTTCTTATTTTAAGTCAGAGTAAAGCAAGTTCTAGAAACAACTCAGATTGTTGATCTTTCAGGACAACTAGAAGGAGTCTGAAGTGCAGCCTTAACACATGCAGCTGTTATGCTCTTGTTACTTACAGATCTAATAATTTATTGCATGGACACCCTGGATCTCACTTGCTGTAGCATCAACTGCTTCCAGAAATACAACCTGTAGAACTACATCATTGTGCTGAGGAAGAATTACAGAGCTAGTTATAGAAACCTGACCTTACCAAAAAGCTGAAATTTGGATTCTTTTAATTGATAATCCAGAGAGAAGTCTTATTTAGCAAACAATGTTTTAAAAAAAGGAACCATCTTAATCTATATATGACAATTATTTCTGCCTTTTTCTTTTTTCTTTTTTTAACAAACAGCTCTAGAAACCCAGGATTCCATTATATTCTGGGGAGGATTGGAAGAGTCTCAAGAGAAATTAGGGAAAAGAAAAAAAAAAAAAGAGAGAGAAAGAGAGAGAGAGAGTACAGCAAGGCATAAGTGTATCCTGCAGCTGAACACACTTCTCGGAATTCCATTCCTTATATTCTGTGTGTCCTGAGATGCCCCATCCTGCCCCGAACCAGATCCTCAGCTAACAGGACAGAGGCAGCTGCTCTGGTCCCAACACTGCTGCATTTATGCCTGCAGGCAACCCCTTGGGAAATTTTACTTGCAGCTGGTTTACGCCCACTCTTGCTCTTAGGCTCACTCATGCAAAGGAACAAAATCCAGTGACAGGGGCTCTGGGAGATGAGAAATGGCAAACAGGCCACCAATAAAAGAGTATCCGAATGGAAACAACCTGTAGGACTGCAATCAGAAGAGGAAACGTCACCCATCTAAAAATCCACTTGCCACTCTATTTCATTTACAATGCAACTGTAGAGCCTTTCCATGGCACCAGTGAAGTGCCACACTCTAAATTCCAAAACCACACATTTCAAGACTATTTCACTCTCTGGCTGGAGATGTGCTATGAAGGATCTGTAACATTAAAAGCTACTAAACACTCTTCATCTGGGACTCCAGAAGCCTTTGGCATGTCTCAGGCTCAGCAACCTAAACTTCAGCACCTGAGGACCACAAATTGCTAAGGAAAACCACAAGCTCCTGAATCCAGGCCAGACCTAANTTTATTTTATTTTATTTTTATTTATTTGCAGTAATTCTAATTTGCAAAGTAACTTCTTCAGCTGTACAGTACGAGAAACACATACATAGAGAGACATTTAGGTGGTTGCTTTTGTTAAGATGACCAAAAGCAAAATATTCTGGTTTTGACAGAACTCAGTACTAACTTTCACCTTCACCACTGGTCAAAGTCACATTGAGACCATTTAAGAGCTCAGAGTTTAATACAAGTTATGCCCTCAGATATAGGAAAATATTTTGTTATTTCCAAGACTAGACAAAAATGATGTGGACTATCTGAGAGACCCATTATTAAGGATGTGACCACATTCTTTCTTTTCTTCACGACAGTACTCAGTCATGGCCTGTATCTAACTTAAATAATTGTTCCAAGTTCCATGTATTAGCCTTTTATTTTACAGGTCGGAGATTGTATTTTTATAATAATAATAATAATAATAATAATAATCTCTTTTTCATGTTTGACCTTAAATAAAGCACCATGTCTATAATGAACTTGTCACCAAGGAACAGTCAGGTACAAACTATTTCTGCTCATGCCAGCAATGGTCAAATGGTCAAAGCTGACTTTTCTCCTGCTTCTGCAGACCTGGAACAACTGTAGGGCTTACACAGCTTCAGCTTGACAGCTTCTGCTTAAGGCAAGTGTTCAGGGAGGCATCAGCAAAGTTAAATGGATTTTCTGAGGAAGTATAACATTTTATTTTGTGATGTTTCTTCCTTACCCTATTAAGCTTACATGATACCAAACCACAAAACCCCTCTGCATTGCACAGTTGAAAGAAAAAGCCTCTAGCTTCCATTGATTCTAATGGAATTTGTCATTTGAAAGGAAGAAATTCTCTCCAGAACTCATAGAATACTTCAATTAGATGGAATGACTTAGTTTATATGCACTATGTCCAATTTTTCCAGTCAAACAATTCTTTAAGAAAGACCAAGAAATCATTTAGTTTATGGGCTTATCGCAAAAGAAAACTATAAGCACTACACAACAGTTTGAAAATCATACATTTTCAATCCAGAAAGAGGTTACTGTGATCATCTTTGCTGATCTACCATTCACACACAAAGACTGTTTTTGAAGCCATTCTCATTCACAGAAAAATGAAACACCCCACCAAAAAAAAAAAAAAACCAAAACACTCAAACCAATAAAAACAAGAAAACAGACAAAACCCCAAACAGATATTTTAAGAAAATATTTTTATTTCAAACAAAAACAGTCCTTCAGGGGAAACACGCCACGTCCCCTTAAATACTTGAATCTTCCTTTCTTGAGAAGCTGTGTCAAGACATTCAGCTCTGTCATGCCCTCCCCTATTACAATGAAAAGTTCCCTTCCTGCTGCTCCATGTTCATGTTCCTTATGTATATCCTCTCATCACAGACCAATGGGTCCCCACCTATTGGCCCCAGGTCATTCATTCCCTTGCCTGCTCTCTGCTAAACTAAACAAACTAAGCTCCAGGACTGCCTTGTCATTGAACAGTTTTTCCAAAACTCCTCCTGCTGGTCTTTAGAGCAGGTCAAACCTGTGCCAAACACAACTGTTTACACATCAACGCACTTGTCTAACTGGCTTTTGGAAAGCTGAATTTCTGAACATTCTGGGTAGTAAGTAATTATTTGAAATAGAACCAAGGAATACAGAGGAAAACTGAGTGATGAAATGGACTCAAACCCCCAGGATTCTAAGAAACAGAGTATTTTTTCATACTTGAATCAGAAATAAAAGTCTGAGGTAGATCCATTGTTCAAAATATTTTGCTTCTCTGTTCAAGCAAGCTGTGGTTGTCTCCTTCTCCAGCTTCAAGACTAAAAAAAGAAAACAAACTCTCAATTCTTGACTCAGTTCTTCTAAGGTAGCAGTCATTTGACTTCCATGGGGATTTATGAATCCTCAGCTGTGTTGTTACTGTTAACAAGAGCTGACAGTTAAATGCATTTCATTAACAGAAACTAGAATGAGAACGACAAAACTTTAGCAGATCTGATCTGTAATTGAAAAGGTGACCAATGTAAGGAGAAAGAACTGTCTGCCAGGATTGCACTCGCCTCACACCCTCACTGATAACAGCCTTATCTCCTCCTGCTCGTGGCCTGTCGCTCTCCTGCACGAGTTAGCACAGCATCAGCAAGATGGAGATGTCAAGAACAAACCCATGCCAGCACCAGCTCTCCCTGCACATCAAGAGCAGGAGCAAAGTAAATCCTACTGGAAGAATTAAAAACAAAGATTTTTCCCGGCTGAAAATGTACAGAAGATTAGCAAAGGCACAGCAGAAAGCAAAGAAGGCTGACAGGCAGTTTGTTAATTGATTCTTTTCAGACTTGGAAGAGCAGGCAGAGGATCCAAGGACAACTGCTGGGGTACAAAACTTGCTGGGAGTGCTTGCATGGGATATATATTCTCACTGTGCAGCTTCCTCACTAGCAAGCACTGGAAAAGATTGACTGGGCCTTGAACATCTGTGGATTTTCAGAACCTACTGAACAAACCTATCTCCAGATGCACAAAACGACAATTTAATCCAGATGTAAAACAATGGGTAGAACCATTATACTGCTCAGCTGCAGCACAATAACAGCAATCCTGGTGCTAGAATGTACTTGATGATTGAACTGGGAGCTGAGTAGAGCTCCACAGTTTTTCCCAAGGAGTAAAGAAGAGGAGAACATCTAAAAGTAATTTATTCTGAAGAAACACACCTTTTGGGTCAACCATCCTTTTCAAATGTATTTTGTCACTGAAAGCTCCTTCCCTGGGTTCACCAAATTTAGAGTAGTCCTACTCTCAGTTGATACATGAAGGTAATTCAGCCTGATTGTATAGTTTGCTATTGTGTTCCCTTCCACCAACTGGAGGGAGGAAAAGGAAACGTAAAAGAGGAAAAAAAACCTACCACTATTCATCCTATTATATTTAGTGCTCTGTCTTCCCCTGCTATAACAGCTTGCTTGATTGCCTTGTCCCCCTGCTGTGCCATACTCTTTTAGCTCTGAAAGAACTTTGGGAAAGTGAGGATCATTTATACTTGTATAGCACCTAGCAGGACAGGATTGTGGCTTCTGGTCAGCATGGCAGTGTCAAAGCATTATTGCCCATCTCAACATTCAGGCTCCCTTGATGGCTTATTTCTAGTCAAACTAATGTAAAAAATTTGTTATTCATAATGCAAAATACAACCAGTCTGAGAGGCTTTGGCCACTTCTGTGACATCCTTCTTTCAGTTCTTGGGAGTGCCAAAGATACAACCTTACTGTAAGCCCTTCCAGGATGCACCTCACTCACTGCTTTGCAGAGAATCAAATCCCAGCTTAGCCTGCTCTATGAATAAACAAGAAAAACTCATTCTTTCACTCAGCTGTTACTCAGAGAACCAAAGGCAAGACCCCTGCATCCTTTTCTTTTCCTGGCCATGATGTAGAGGAAGTTCAGAGGGGTCAGGCTTTTCCAAGCTCCAACAGAGCTGGCAGGATAAATGCTGCACTGGGTGTTGGGAAGCTCCAGTCTTTTTGCCAGCATTTGGATGTCTGAATGGCAGTGATAAAGGGAGGGGGCAGCTAAACCCACCCCCACCCACCACAGCAGCATTCCAGGGTTGTAAAAAATCCAGCTGTTCTCTGCAAACTGGCAGGATTTACTGTTCCTATTCTGATTCAAGAGACAGACAAAACTCCCCTTCCCCATCCGTTATCATTGTCTGATCTCTCCAGCACAGTCAGCTCCGTGGCTGTGGCAGTAAGGAGGGGCAGAGCAGCATTAACATTCCAGGCACAGGCAGCACACGAGGCAGCAGGTTTATGATCTGTGCAGCCCGAGATCAGCACGGCTCTCCCCCGAGGAGCTGGGTAACACCGAGGAGCTGCCCTTTAAGCCATCTACGCCTCCAGTAATGTCCATCATACCCAGCCTGGGAGAGGGCAAGGAGGCACCATCCCTGTCCCACTCGCACAGGCAGAGACTGCCAATGCTTTTGTGGCCAGACACTGCACGTCCATAAATCCCACATCCTCTTTCTGATCCCAACTCCTCCATGCTGGCAGAGAGCTCTTCCTCCAGCTCCTGGGCACCAACCAGGCAAAGGCATCAGCTGTCCATCAGCTGTCACATCTCCCTGCTCCCAGCCTACCCCAACATCCCCTCTCTGCCCGGCGCCAGGGGTGACAGAGAAGTAATCTGCTGTGAGATTAATTGTTCCCTCTGCCATGTCAGCACAGCTATGATGGCTTCTGTGTTTGTAGGGAGCACAGAGGAAAGGGGTTTGTGGACAGTTTTTCACCATGGGTACAACAGTTGCATGGGAGCAGCTCGTTTCCAGCTTCTGACACCAAAAAGCCCCTATTTTCTTAAATAGATGTGCCAAGTCACTCAATTTATTACCAAATAGTATAAACAATTGTTTGCTGCTGTTAGGAAATAATAATCCTAAAAAAGAGATAACATAGGCATGGTTGGTTTTGAACACACCAAAACCCATCCAAGAAATCACTGGCTGCCAGTGTCTTTCATTTCCAAGACCCCCAGATTCACTGCACAACAGCCACCTACAATTTATGCTCTGGATTCGGAACTGCTTTATGTTCATCCCACCCAAGCTGCCACGACAAAGGGATCCCTCTCTGCTCATTCCTCTCTTCTGTCTGGGTCCCACTTTTCTGGCTGCATTGAGAGACAAGTGAGAACTGTTTTGTCAGGTTGGTTTTCTGTGGGATCAGTATTTTTCTGGCTCACAGCACTGCCATACAAGCACCAGTCCTAGCAAAAAGGAGATGGCAGGGATGCACAGCCAGGAGGAAAAACAGAGCTGAACTGCCCTTCTGGGTACCCAGAACACATTTTCCTGAGCCTAAAGCAGCTGTGGAACAGCAGTCTCCCATCTCTCTGTGCTTCAGCAGAAAAGGGTTGTGTACTAGTAGCTACATAAAGTTTCCTTTACAACCACAACCTAAATTTTAAAATGAGAACCAGGATTAGTTTTCAAGAGCTCGATGATTTGCAAGCTCCTTAAACTCAATATTTAAATGTGTTTCCTGTTGGACACTTCCCCTATGAGAATTAAGCCAAGAAAAATGGTTTCTTCTGCAAACAGAAAATGAAACATCACAACTCTGAACCACTTAGAGATGCTTCACAAGGCACTTCCCAACCACAAAGAGGTTGAAGTGTCTGGGAGTTAATGTGCTGACCAAGGCACGTGAGTGGGAGCTTTGGGCAGGTGTCTGCCTTTACCCTCCTCAGGAGTGCTGCACATCCTCAAATTCTTGAATCTTGTTTTATTAATACAATATCAGTTTAGATAACAAATGTTTATTATTTAGCTTTGTCTCAGACTTGTTTTGACGTTACACGATACCGCCCTTAGGACCAATATTATAAATTAAACAGCAAGCTGCCATCATTTTAAGTGCTGCAATTTTAAAAAATAAAAAAATAAAAGCACAGCTGTCACCCAGGAAAAGAAAACAACAAAAGTGGAACCTAAACAAACATTCCCTTAGGCTGCTATTGTTTTTCCTAATAACTTGGATGGTATTTCCCCCTCCCCACCCACACAGTTGGAATAGGAAGACTGGACTTTTCTATTGCCAGTTGATAATTTCTTTCTGAATTTAGAGTATTGAACCCCTCCCTTGTATAGCATTATAACTATATTTTACCACCTCTTTGGGCAACCAGTGCCTGTCTTTCACCACCCTCATCCTACAAATTTTTTTTTCATTATATCTAGTCTGAATCTACTTTCCTTTATTTTAAAACCATTACTGGTTGTTTTGTTTGGTTGCTACAGGCCCTGCTAAAAATCTTGTCCCCCTTGAAGTATTGAAAGGCAGCAATAAGGTCTCCCCAGAGCCTTCTCCAGGAATTCAGGAGGTACTGCCAAGTACTACAGTGACTCCTCACCAGGAGTCAGGACAGAGAAATCTCTTCCAAAGTAACTGCTGAAGATGGGGTAGAATGGAGGATGCAGAATGTACTTGGGGAACAACCCAGCTCAATAACTAGAGCTTGGACAACTTCAAGGACAGCTTGAATCCCTGTTTATAGCCTCAACTGTGTGGGCATCCTCAGGGATGGATGCAGCTCCTTCTTACCAGGACAGGAGAACAGAGGGCTTGAGTGGAGCTCAACCTCATCGACATTTCAGAGTCTGGGATTTGCTCCCAGGTGTGTTGAGAACCCCTGATGCTGCTGGTAAGGCAAATACAGCTCAAAGTCAGCATAAAGGTTCCCACTGAGCTCCCCAGCTGCTCTTGCCTTCTGCAAGGAGCCACACCTTTGTTTTGGGCCAAACAGAGAGGGAAAACCAAACAAGGGCAAGGGCAGAAGAGGAAGAAAGCCCACAGAAGATCAATGCACGCTCCTGAGTCACAGTGATCATTGCAAATGCCACTTCTGGGCACCTCCCTGAGCTGGCTCTTCAGCAAAGCAAGAGCACCACAAATCTTGTTTGGGGGAAAGGAGGAGACAAAAAGGAACTGGAATGGGAATTGTCCCCACTGGTGACACCTACACCTTGTCACAGACCTTCTCCTCTTGGGAGAAGCACCCAAAGGACATCTCTCCTGCCTTTTGCCACTGCACACTGCACTGACACTCCCTTCTTTCAGGGCTAAACCAAAATAAAGATCTACAGCAGGTCTGCAGAAGTTTACTAAGGCATTCACAAAACTAAAAACATAACAATAAAACCCCAAATAAAACACAAAAGCAAAGCAAGGCAGCGAACCCAAAGAAAAACCCACTGGAGAATTTGGTCCTTTGTTTGCTGCTATGAACAGAATTAGGAACTCCAACCACCAGAGATACAAGCCAGATTTATAGAGGAAATTAAAAAAAGAGAAGAAAGCCAAATATGTTTAGTTACTTAACTGAAAGTAAATCTAAGAAATGCAGATGAGATTATTCAGACCTAAGATCAGCTATTCAGGAGATAAGAGAAGGGAAACAAATATTTCAACCAAACTGAGTTTAACACCCCTGTTAATTAGAAATACATTCTGGAAGATAAAGATATGCAAAAGAAATAAAGTCAGTGAAGGTCAAGAATAGGCTCCTACAGCAGCTTACAGAAATGTGCCATAAATGGTACTCAGGTACAAAACTTTGATTCACTTGGCTGGGATTCATGAGCTGGGTCTTATTCTCTGCATAATGGCTCAAAGGTAATAATCACAAATGGTGCTATTTAAATGGAAAATAAATAGCCTTGTCTCTTTAAGGACATCATGTCTCATTCTCAGTGGAATAGTGGCAGCTATAAAAAAAGCTATGATTTCAGTATTTCTTGTTATGACTTCTCTCCCCGCTTGTCTAAAAATAAAAGGCTACTCTGTAGTTCCAGATCAATCTAACTAAAAGAGAAGAATTCTCTTACAAAAACAAAATAGCAGCTCTGACACTAGTTACGTATTCATCACATGTGGAAATGGCCCATAATGCTGCCTTCAAACCTTTCCAACAAGTTGTATTAAATTAGGTTGGGTTGGGATTTTTTTTTCCTTGCACCAAAAGCAAAATAAATATAGCTTTATTTAATGCTACTAAAACGTTCAGATTCAACTGGAACCCCAAGGCATGTGGCTTCGTTGTTAAAGCACATATACTGACTCTATTGATTGGTGCAGTCCTCTGTGCAAGAGAATTTGTCACATCAATAGCAACTGAAAAATACTCAGGAGCTGTAATATGGTTTAAATGAGCAGTTACCGCATCAATATAAAGAGCATTTCCACGGCAGCAGATAGGAACCCTTTTGCAAACCTGGTATTTGTTTTAAGATAAAGGTTGACAACTTTTTTTTTTTTTTTTTACAAGGGAGATTTTTTTAAGTGATGGTGAGCAAAGCAGCAGCTCCTGTAGTTGTCCTGTGGTGACAGGAGCACTCTCTGGGCAATAAAAGCCACGATGGGCAGAAAACTTCCAGCTGGAAAGGAATGGCAGTGCTTCAAGCCAGGTGGGTGTAAGGGCCAGAGATAACTCTGCTGCTCCCTGGGCTCTTCCATTGCCACTGCCCAGAGCACATCTGGGTCACAGCTGTGGATCCACCTCTGAATTCACCTCCCAGAGCCCCAGCCTGGCACAACACAGGAGCTGGGACATGATGGGTGTGAGAGAAAGACAGGAAAGAAGATTCCTGACCCATCCTCAATGCCAAGCAAGAACTGGGGGAGGAGAAAGATTCTGCCATGCCTCTCCCTCTCCTCCAGCCTCCTGAGAGAGGGTGGTACATGGAAATGGCCATTCCCAGCTGATAGCAGATGTGATCTAGGCAGGCTCAAAGAGACACTCACTGGCCTCAGTAACATGCAATCTAAATTAAAAAGTCAAGCAAGGGGCTGCTGAGGAGAAGTGCAGGAAGCATCCTGCACCATGGCTGCATGGTGGATCCATGGGTTTGTGGGGTCTGGCACACATGGCTGGACTCCCAGACCTCTCCAAGGCATGCAGCCTCTGCCTTGGTCACAAATGAATTGGAAAATAAAAATATATGTATAAAACCAGGAAATGCACATCAAGGAATAAACCCCATTTCACGGGCTTGAGAAATCCTGGTTTTTCAATAATGAGAAATAGTTCTATGTTTTGTGAGGAGGGAGCATGCTTTTCCTGACTCAGTGTGTTTATAGAGCACAATCCTCCCTCAACCACATCCCTCCTTCCCTTGGGTTAAAGTACAAAGGACATTCTTGTCATTCAGGCAAAAAATTCCCTCTAAAGGAAGATGAGAAGCGGCATGTGCTGCAAGTTTTGAGTAAGATGAGAAATTTCACACTATCCTGATATCTTCTGGGTAACTGCTTATTTTATGATGACTAATAGGCAATTACTATGGTAATACTGCAATACAACATGTGTGAGGTTTGGAAATGAGAAATTATAGGTAACTACTTTGGACTCATTTCTATGGTAACAAAAAGTAATTGTCATTAAATACCAGTTATATTGCTGCTGTACCTGGTAATTATAGATTTTTTTATGCCCAGTAACATAAATAAAACCAATAAATTTATTCAAAAGGTCCACGATTGTTTACTTATACGTTGCTATATGGAATACACAATGACAAACACCTAATTAGGAAAAATAAACTCCATTGAGAGCTTCATCTTGTCATCTGAGATTGATACTCTGTTTTTCAATTTAAAGAAATGCATGAATTTCACATGTATTAAATGAAGTTAAAGGGAAAAAAAAAAAACACTTCTCTCCCAGAAAAATAGGTGAAAAGTAATAAAGAAACAAGCAAATGATTGTCTGCATGTAGGGAGCTGTGTCTTACAACTGAATAAGTGATAGTAAGAACCACCTGACATATCCAGTCCCCCCAAAAGGGACATAAATGATAAAATAATTTGGATAAAGTCCACGTGTGCCTTTACTGTTGAAAAACCCTTAAGAATTACATGTGAACATGAATTTTTGACTATTTCTAGAGTCACAGAAATAAAGTTCAGAAAAAAGTGTTTGGGATAAATCTGAAATATTTCACCTGATCCAAAGCCTAGTTTTCTGATTTTGTTTCAAATCTTTCAAAAGGAATGTTTGGAAAAGGTCAGGTTTTAAACAAATTGTGTCATTAACAAACAAAAGTAAAGAGGCTTGTCCTTTATAAAATTCCGATGTAAATAATTTAAATGTTTCTCAAGCCTTCCCTTTTTTTCACATGAAACAGTTTGCTAAATTCGACTTCCTTCTCCAAACTGTTTAAGTCTTTATAAAACTACGTTTCTGAGACAAAAATATACTCTTTGCTCAAATTCCAGTACAGCTTTCATATGGACACTGACACTGTTTATGGTGAATCTGGTGTTCCAGTCTGGGTAGGGCTGGCCTCTTTTCAGTCCAACAAATTAATTTGTTAACTCCTTACACAAGAAGTAAGGGCTGTGTTGAGTTCAAAAATATTGTCTCTGACAGTGAAATGAGAAAGGATTGGAATCAGTGTGTGCCCTCTCCTCCCCATTCCCACAAATTATTGCAGTCCCTACAATCGGGCTGGAAGGATACAGCAGTGGTGGTATTTCAGAACATTTCAGCTAATTCATGGCTTTAATTTAGCAAATTTACTGTCCCCAGCTCCCCCAGAGAAGGAGCACAGAAAAGCCAAGGAATGGGAACACTCACTGGGTCATGAGACAGAGCCTTTAGGGAATGGTCAGGATATTCCATCTGCCTTGTCATGGCATTTCTGGGATACCTCAGTGGAGAGCTTCCCAGACTAAGCAACACATCCCTTTTGGTGCCAGTGTGGGATTTTGCCTCTGAAAGGTGAGGCTGACAAATTGGAACTAATCTAAGGCGGTGTGGTACAGTCATCTCGCCTGCAGGGACACATTTCAGCATTCAGCTGCAGAATGCCAGCTTAAGAACAAGCTCTCGATAAAGGAAAGTTCAGGCCAAGCCTGGGGATGTACGACTTTTAAATCAAGAACAGTTTTTCCCCCCCTCCCTCAGTCTACCCCCTCCTCCCTGGGGATGGCAATATGATAATGCTGTACTGCTAACAGAGGGAGAAAAGTCGCGAAATCTCTCCTCACTGCACTAGCTTTCCTTCATTTCCTGAAGCTGTTTCACAGTTTAATCCATCAGAGAGGGTGAGATTAGTGTTATGGAGAAACTTGCAAATATTTTTATTTTTGTGCCACGTTCTTTTGAACTAAAGCTAAAGATCAAGCCGTGCACCACCCCCAGCAAAAAGGGTCTTTCTATTCAGGTGAGAGCTGAGGACAAGTTTCCAGCTAGAAATGAGAGAGGAGACTGAAGACTCTGTTTTATTTGGGTCAAACAATGGCATCTTCCTGGGCAATTTAATTCACAAGCCCATGCAGCATAACATCATCTATGCACTGTAATTGCAAAGCCAGTAACACTTACAAGTGTAATGATACCAGGCTTTAAAGACTTCAAGAAAAGGGTGAGGCCTGCCTTCCTGTTTTGGGAAAGACTCTGCATCCTTGGCCACAGTGAACAGCAGGTACTTATCATTATTCTGTATTTCAGGAGGAGCTGGGTATATTCATGCAGCAAGAAAAGGACTTTGAGGCATATTTTTTTCCACTGAAAAGAAAGTTTAAGGAAAAAAACCCAAACAACCAAACCCAACCCACAAATACTTTTGTTCAAATTGTGTATAGACTTTCTAAATATTCTGAATTAAAGGAAGTGCCTAATCACTCTTGTACATCCCACAAGGCACCTTGTCTTTTCATTCCTAATTGTATAGGTCCACAAATTCTTAAACTCTTGCATAAACTTGAATAAATCAGTGAATAAATCTAGCATCCCAGTTCCATGCATCCTGATACACTGAGTTCTGATATTCATTTCCATTTTTTTCAGAGCCACCTGAATAGACATGCAACATATAAACAACTTTCCTCACAGGTGAGTCTGTGCTTTATAGCTGCACTACTAAATTCACTTGTTGCTGGTGATGAACATTTCAGCACATCCAAGTCACAGTCACCACCCATTTTGTCTGTTCTCTTGAGAATGAGCTGCAGCTTGTGGAAAACAGGCAATTCGACAACAAAGGAAGGAAGATTTTGGAGGAGAGCACAGGGCTCACACCCTCAGTCAGTCCTGCATCCCCCAAAATATCAACGAAGAAAATTTCACTAGCTAGCTGTTCCCATATCAGCCTGGCTTAGTGAGTGGTTGGTTCCTGTCCTGATGTCAGGAGAAGCAGACCATCCCATCCCTTCTCCAGGAGCTGCTGACACAGTCAGGCTCTTCATGGTGCCCACGGTGCCTGGGGTTCAGAGGACAGCCAAGCGCATCCAACAGTGCACTCTGCCAGTTGTGCAGGGCTGTGCACTGGTGGGGTGAAGGAAAAACCTCTCTCACACTGGCAGGAGATCAATTTACAAACTCAAGCATGAGGTTTAATTACCCATTTCATTATCTTAGCTTGCATAGCTCTGAATGTGAACCTTCAATGAACCAAAGAAATAGTCAGCAGCTGCTGCTTTGAGAAAGAGGGAGATAACGGGAAGAAGTTCAAATGCCTAAAAACTGCTCTTGCTGCATGTGGCAACCCCGTTTGCAAAAGCAGGGGGTTATCCCCAGCCAATAGATCTGTGTGAGACCCCACTACCTGGAAGACTTCTGAAAGTCCTCTTTATGTGCTAATCTGAACAAAGACCAAAAGAGATGAAGCAGTGTTATCTAGCCAATCACCGAGAAGCCTCAGAGTTAAATTTTCAAATACAAGCAAGTGATCCTTAGAGATTTTTTTAGAAATGCATCCAGTAGATTCAAGAAAATAAATTGTGATGTGCTTGTGGATTTTGTATGAGCAGGAAATAAGGTGTTTGCTGTAAATTATTCACTCAGCACTAGTTAACTGCAATGCTAGCACATTACTAGGCTTTTTAATATTCTTCTCAAGATAATAGGTAGCATTTTGCTTATTATCCTTGTTTTTAAAGTTATTAGTTACATTAGGCCATTTGTAAATACAGTGAAGAATTGCAAGAAAATCAAATGTTTTTTTCAACTAGCTCATTAAAATTCTCTCTAGTTCAGGAGGGCTGAAAATCCTGCATATCATGGAAAGCTAAATCAAGAGTACACCATCAAGCTCAGCAATTCCAAATTAATTCACATGCCCTTTCCCGCTACCTGGGTTCCCAAAAGGCTTTTCAAGTTCTGAGCCATATGAATACCTATAAAAAGCTGCATGTCTCTCAAAAACTATAAATAACAGTGTAGGCAAAAAACCCAACAGGGCAAGTGAACTTATGGAGAAAACAAAAGCTGCTTAATTGCTACTGGAGTTTACTTATGTAAAATGGACGAAAGGAGAGGGATGTAGTGTCAGATTCTAGAGCCATTTTGGGGCTTTATTCCTGTACGGTGACACATTCTGATAAATTCCTGGTGCTGTCAGACACTACCATTGCAGTATCACTGTCTGATTTGGGATTTGTCAAGAGCTGAGTGAGTGTCACTGGAAGGACACCACCTGCTCTTGGAACTTTCACTTAGAGCACACAGAACCACTGTTGAAATCACCCCCACAACTCCCTGCTGCTCCAGTTTAACAAGGAGCAAAGAAAAGGAGGGATGAGGAGCACAGATCACAGAGTCATCAGTGCTGGAAAAGATCTCTAAAACCACTGAGCCCAGCCATTGACCCAGCACTGCTAAATCTGTCCCTAAGCACCACATCCACACTTTTTTCACTTCCAGGGACAGTGATTCTGCCACTGCCTTGGGCAGCCTGCTCCAGTCCTTGGCCATCCTTTCTGTAAAGATTTTTTTTTCCCAGTACTTAATCTAAAACTCCCCTGGCACAACTTGAGGCTGTTTCCTCAACAAAGAGCTGCCAGCAGCCCCATTTTCTGCACCCTCTATCTTCTTCCTCAGTGGTCTCCTCACCCATACAATAACCCAGCCTTATTCTGCTTAGCAATGCAACACCTAATTAGATCACAGCTCAAGGTAGCCTGGCTACAAAGTGAACTGTGTGATTTAGTCTTGCACTGTAAGCAAAACCACACACAGTATATTTCATTTCTCAGGGGCTTCTCCAGAGAACTGTGTGGTACATGTAATTGCCCCCACAAACAAATCATCAACTAATCAACTGCTTTTCATTATCACCTCCAGCAGCACATTTATTTTGTAAATAAATGCATTAAGAGAAAACAATTTTAGGGAAAACAAAAGATTATCTGAATACTATCGCAGCAGAGGAGGTGGTAAAGTAGTAATTCAAATACTAAAATGGAGCAAAATTAGCATAGGGTGGAATGATTATTCCATTCCATGTATCCCTATCTATTACAGTACAATAACACAGTGAAATCTGTGACTTTAATGGATGATCTGGGTAGTTTAAGGGAGCTGTGATTGACTGACACATTTACATAGAGGCTGATGAGCAGCATAATGAGTGCATTTATAAAACACAGCTAAGGTCTAACTCTAAGCTGACATTAACTCCCACACCGAGGGGAGGCTTGGAGAGCAGATACCCTGCTGTCTTGGAGAGTTGCTCCCTGCCTCCTGAAGCAAACAAAATTCCTATTTGCCCCTAGGTGGGAATTTCAGGAAGCACATGGCCACGTGAGGATCTCCAGTTTGAAAGGAATGAATTAAAATAAGCCATACAGGATTCAATGACAAAACAGTGCAAAGTGTGTAAGGCAAATATAACAACACACAGATTCATTGCCCACACCATACCTGTAATTTCCCAGGTAAACTCCATCAGGATTGAGCATGGGAGCAATCTTGAAGACCAGGTGGTCTCTCAGTACTTTTGCAATTGGATGGTGGCTCACGAGGAAATCAATTATACCTGAGGGGAAAAAAAAATAAAAAATGGAGTTTGAACAGGGGGATCTATGACATCAATGATTTCCAGATATCTACCTGAAATTTCACATATAAAAGATGAGAATGGTGATTCCTCCTGGTTCCTGGCACTGCTCCTGCTTCCAAGAGAACAAACCACTTGCAATCACATAGCACCTCCCATCAGCTCAAAACTCCAAGAACTTCAAGGAGAAATACCTTAATCTGTCCTCATAATGCAAGCACACCACAGCTGCATTAGCAGACACTGTTGAGTTTCCAGAGAGGGAGATGTTATTGCTCATCAGCTGAGCCACAATAACAAAACCTTTCTGCTCCTAAGAGGAGAAATGAAACACCTCTCACACCCAGCCTGCACAGGGCTCACACTACAGCCCACCTTGGAGTGGAAATTTGTTGAGAGGAGCCATCTCAAATTCATGTCAGCATACACCCAAACCTACCCATGATGTGTGAACACAGATTTCAGATCATGTGCATGCATAAGCAAGCGTAAAATTCCTCAGAAAAATTGGGAGAGTTGCACAATATATGCACTGGGCACAGTAATATTGTGCCACTGGTGGACTGGAATTTATAAGGTCACATTCTTCACTTCTCTGACACTCATAAAAACCAGGAGTAACTCCACCTCATCAGCTCCTTTAATGTGGGACCCAGGCAAGTGATGGGGAAGCAGATCCTGAATGCAATTCCTCTGGGCACATCACAGCACCAGAGGCTGCAGGAGCTCCTTCCTCTTGGCCTCGTGCTTGGGGAGATGGTGAACATTGTCCCAGCCCAGGGCTGGTGCTGGGGCAGGAATCTGGCTGTTAAATTCACTGCTCATCCCTCCACTGAGTTGGTACTGACAGAAATAGCTTCCAGGGAATTAATGTTGAGATAAATTGAGTTCCTGTGTAATCTCAGGACACCCGCAGATAGGTCATGACAATTTGCTATTTATTGTAAGGTCCATCCTGTGAAGCAGGAACCATTTACTAAATTTCCCCAGAATAAATCAATCACTACGGTCTAGTAACAGGATAAAATTAAGCAGAGAAAAATTAAGGCTGCTCATCAGTAAAATTTCAGTAATGGTGAGCTCTATTAGAGTGTGGAATTGTCTCTCCAGGGTAAGAGTGGAATCCCATCATCAGAAACATTTAACACTGGACAGGGTAAAGCCTTAGGGAATAGCTACAACAAGGAACAATTCAGCATAGAAGGGATAGCCTGGGCTAACTAGCTGACTTCAGACCTGATTTTCTGTGATTCAATCAAAGTATTTTAAAAAAACCCTAAACCCCAAGTTCATGTCAGGTTAAATGCACTTGTTTACAGCTTGGCTGAAACATGCATTGAAGATGAGACCAAAATCTCACATTCTGCATGACCCCTTCATTTAGCTAATTTCTGAAGGCCCATTTTATATTTCAAATACCAGAAAGTCTGAACCTAGACTGCTCCTGGAATGAATTCTGATTTTCTGAGGCACGTGGAGAAAAATGGGGCTTCTGAAATGTCTGAGATGATCAAGGTATAGTTGACTCTAAACATCAGCAATGTTTTCATGTCTCAATGACTAATCCAGAAGAGAGAAGAACTTTCTGTAACCGAGTCTTCCACTTGAGAAGAAACTAAACCTGAATTTCTGAGGCACATTAGCATGTACATAATTACCTTGCTCAGGAAACGTTCTGCAATTACCTCCTCTGGATGAAGGAAACCGAACATCGATCTGCTTTTTGGCTGGTGTTGTGACTTCTGTTCATTATCCAACAGCAAGAACACCAAGGAACAACGGGGACACAGTTGGATCCTGAATAACCAGATTTCCTAACTGTGTGCAAACACGAAAAGCTTAGCTATGTTAAACTGCTGCTCTGACTGTTTCCTGGCAGTGTCTGAAACATAATCCACGGTACTCGCACCTGGAGGGCTCAAAATCACTTAAAGGGAAACAACCCCTCACTTAGTTCATGGTTTCTCAAGACACTGTGCTGGTTTCAGTTTAAAAGAGCTTGCAACTTGACTCAAACTGGACTCCAACATCACATCAGCTTGTGTTTTCCAAAACACTTGGAGGAATGAACTAATGAGAAATCAGTTTGTCCAGAACAGTTTTATCCTGGGTTAGATATGACCCTTCAAGCTGAAATAAAACCAGCACAATTATTGCACAGTGTGCATTGTGGATCATGGCTTCACCAAGGCCTTGGCAGCACAGCAGGCACATGCCACAGCTCCTCAGGCAGCAGGGAGGACTGTGGATACCTCAGGGGTGACTGCTTCTCTTTCACGAGGTGACACAGGAGCCCAGACTCTCAGGGCTTGGCTGTGGCTGTCACTGTGCCAACAGAGGCTTGTCCAGGTTCTGCTCATTTTGCCCCTGTTATTGGTGCAGCCTCGCTCACAGAGCTTGGCAGGAGCATCTTGGCAACTGGAAGCTGCAGTTTTCAGCTTCAGCAGGCAATTACTATCCCCCGAGAAAGAACATGCAGTGTTGTGGAAGGCTGCACATAAACATGCAGAGGGTGAGGCTCTGCCGTGCCTGATTCACTGCTGCACCCAACTAAAGCAGCCTGACCTTGGGCACCCAGAGCTTGGTGTCAAACCTGACCCAGCATCTCCCCAGGCACCCCAATCTGCTCGGGCTGCTGCAGCCAAGTTACCCATCAAATGGAGACTGATTTGATACTCTTACTTGGCACTCAGTTAAGCCTGAAGAAGCCTTGCCCCATTGTAAGAATGCCAAGGAAGAGTTAAAAATAAGAATTGTAACCTGGAAGTAGAGGCAGTTCTAAGGATTTTAACCTCAGAATTCTAACCTGGAAGTAGAGGCTGTTCTAAGCAGCATGAGGAAAAGCATGAGACAAAAGCATACATTTACATACACAAACCTCACTCTAAAATTATTTTAAGTATCCAAATAATCAACACAATTAGGAAATAGCTTAGTCTTTCAGAGGAACCCAATAGTTCTGGACTGTCTGACATAGTCCAGATCAATAATGTTTACAATAAAAAGATAGATATCAGACTATTAAAAACCCACCCCTTTGCCGAGAACTTGGTGCTCCTGTTAATAAATCAATACAAACTAAATTTTACAGCTTCTGTAATCAGCAAGAGACATATCAGTGTATCTCATTAGGCCGGGGTTAAGAATTTGGCAGCAACCAAAGCCCATTTAATATCATTTACTTCAAGGCAGACATGGCAATACAACAGATGCCCTAATTTATTTGTTGATCTTTGTATTAAAATAACAGTTTGCTGGTAAACAGGAAGGGTAATGATGCCAGTCACCCTTGTTAGTGGCTAATAATTGCTTAAATTGTCCACTAATTGACCTGTGCTACTGTTGAAGCACTGGATCGTGTTGCAGGGCATGAAGTAAACAAGGCCACTGTAATGTTACTTTAGAGAATGACTTCTGGAAATAGAACTACGTATTGCCATAAATTTTCTTTTCACAGATGAGCAGATTAATTGGTCTGCCAATTAGTCTGCTATTAAAGAAAAAAAAAGGGCTGCCCACAGATTGGTTGGATCTTTGAATTGTAGCCCCAGTTTGGGTCAAAGGAAATAATCCAATCTGAATCAGTCACATTCAGCTATGAAAAATAAGACAAGTATTATTTAAAAACACAAACCTCTATGGCTGGAGATCAAGGAAAACAGCCAAATAACAAAGTATTAACTCTTCAAGAAACTTCAAAATGAAATAGACAATGTGATGGAACGGGCCTACTGAGACACATTACAGCGTGGAAAAGTTCTCCAATTAGAAGAAGCAAAACAATATGGATTATTTTCCTCTCTGGAAAGCAATTAAAATATTTATATTTCAAATAATAATATGCAATTATGGATGCTGCCTGGAACCAGAACAGCTCAGAAATCAGCATTCAGCCATGACACAAGAAGAGGCTTATTCACAGTCCACTAAAAATCCACCAAAGTCTTTACATTACCTTCAAGGAGCTTTTCATAGTTGCAAGCAAAAGGGAAGAAAGAATTGAAAACAAGGAAAAGAGAAAACAATACTCACAACTGCAAGTATTAGTGACACAGCCACATTGACTTAAAAATGTCAGACTTAAAAAACTGATTTATTGTTAAACCCAGTTTCACTGAAACTGCACTAAATCTGGACCAAGCCCCTTCTACTCTGAGTCACNGTTTCACTGAAACTGCACTAAATCCTTCTACTCTGAGTCAGTTCCTTATCATTATTCTTTCTCAAGGCTGAATGCACTTTTTCAAATTTTTCCTGCCTCCTGCAGCTCAGCACCTCTCATCTGCCCCAATGTTTGGTCCTGTGGCATCTTTCTGCCCAGCACAATCCAGCTGAAATTATCTGCTGGTTCTCCTCAAGCAAGTTAATAATTCATTCTTCCATAACATGTCATTTCCACTGTTCTGTCAAGACATTTCCTCAATCAACCTCCTTAAACTCTGTTTAAACTTCCTGCTGGCTCAAACATGACCTCTCCACATTTGCTCCTTCCAAAGAAAAGCCAGCCTTATCCCCTGCTTTTTCCATTATTCTATCCTTTCACCCTCAGTCTGACAATATATTTAATTGTGCAACTATATAATACATTTGCCCTGCTTCTATTAGTGCAAATCTAATCAGCACAGATCCTAATGCAATATGGCAACTGCTAATGCAAACATACCCTGCACTGTATCTAGTATATGCCAAGAAAGAAGTGATTTATGTTTTCAGATCCATTTCCTAATGCTGAGTAGCTGCTGGTATCCTTCACTCAGCTCACCACAGCCTGCAGGTTAAAGAGAATGTGACAATTGGGCTCTAATAGCCACAGGATCTATGGAAAATAAATGTAAAGGAGTCCCAAATGCTTATGGCTATGAAACTATTGAAATATACTGTTAAAGCAGACTGAATCCAATGTGAATGACACTACAGTTATGTTTCAGTGGAGAGTCAGAAAACAAAAATATGGGGTTGGGTTTTTTGGAGAGGTTCTTTTTAATGTGATGGTGAAAAAAAAAAAGGTGATAATGGCCAAGCAATTGCAATATTCTATTCCCCAAAAACAAGTACAATACACAGAATAAATGACAGCAAGCCATCATTGTGCCACCATTTGCCTGCGAGGTGTTTCTCCTTCAGCAACAGGATTCTCGTCTGTTCAGCCTTTGTTCTGTTTCATGGGACTGTAGGAAAAAAAAACATCATCCAAAACAACAAAACAAAACATGAAGAAGACAGATGGACCCTCTTCTCCACTCCAGCACGGTGGGAAAGGTGTCACGCTGCCACTGAACCCTGCCCAGCACAGGTCACAGCAATGCTGGGCCAGAGTGGGCTCCAAAGAATGCACATCTGCTCCTCCAGTGCAGCCCCCAGCAGAGCCCAACAGGCAGAAATGGTCCAAAAATGCCTTAGTCTGAAGTGCTTCAATACCCAGCACAACAGCAAGAACAAAAATAAAAGCGTGTGAAGGGTGATAAAGGAGCAGAGCTGACTCATAGTGAGGTTACTGACATGATCTAACATCATGCTGTCACCAAAATTATTCCTACAAAAGATCATCACAGAGGGGTCCATATGCACAAGATCATCACAGATGCTGACTCTGCCCCTTCTTACAGTTCTGCTCCTCCTCCTAATGTGGAAAAACAGATTGACAAACTCCAATGTGCTTTGTTTGTAGTATTTCACATTTTTTTAGAAATGTTTCTTGGGCAGGAAAAGAGGTGAAGAAGAGTGATACTAACATAAATCCAGAAAGAATCTATAGATTTTGAATGCTTTATTAAGGTTGCTTTATCTTTCTAAAGGTCCCTTTGGAATCCATGACAAAACCAAGGTTTATTTCATCAAAATTATAAAAGCTAACCTGGCTGGTGAAGAAGCACTGCAAAACTAAAACAGGCACCCACGTATGGTGTTAGATGAAGGAAAATTTGACATCTGAATTGTGTCTCCAGTTTCCAAATGCCCAAACTGGAGTATATCTGCATGCCTATGCCTCTCTCTCAGTAGTTCCTGCAATCCAGACTGGGAAGATCCAGAACAGAGTCTGTTTTCCATGAACCCCTCCCTGGCCATCCTCAGCACCCTCGGGGCAAGGCAAAGGAGGGCAAGAGTGCCTGCTGCTCTCAGAGGGATGCAGCACCTTGCACAAAACCTGAGTGAGCACCCATCAGACCCCACTTTTCAGGTCAGGCTCTTCTCCTGCTTCCTCTGCTGATGTTCAGACTTCCTTCAGACTTCCCCCAGGAAAGGCTCAGAGGGGACCTGCACAGGCCTGCGGGTGGCACGTGATGAACAACAATCAATTTTTTTTTTAAAATGCAGAGAAGTGAACAATTTTCCCCAGTGGTTCCTGAGGACAGGAATGCCTCAAGGGAAACAACAGCTAAACAACAGTTGTCCATGACAAAACATATCAGAGCCAACCAAGGCAGCTGAGACAGCTCTAGGAAGGACATCCCTGGTTACATTTCTGAAGGGTACAGAAAGAGAAATCTGGCTGATTGATTCTTTGACTATCAAACCTTTTGATCACACAGCAATTTGTCCCCAGCTAAACAGGTAAATATTTCAGTGCTAAGTAAGATCTTGTTGCATGAGTTTGGTTGCTTAAAAGCACCCCCAAAAAAGTCTGTAGGTCCCCCTGGTCGTTTCAGTTGTTTTTTTTAAAGCTGCAACCATCATTGCTACTGTAAAAAAAACCAACCAAACAAAAAAAAAACCCTAAAAACCAAATCAACAGTTAGTATCTGGTGAACTGTGCACAGAGCCCCACTTCATCTATTTTCCAAAGAAGTTTTAATCAACGTGAAAGAGAAAAGTTGCACACCTAACTAAGGATCCAGCTGCAATAAGCAGATTGATTAGAAACACATCAAGCTATATTACGGCATGTTTGTTCTTTTATTTACCGTTTAGTCTCTCATCTATTCTCTGCTGTAACTCTTGGTCTCTTCAAAACACAGGATTAAAAGCAGAGGAAATCTCAAATAATGGGATAAAATGAATGTGCAGGAAATGAATGGGTGAATTAGATTACAGCAGATGAAACACTGAGGTCTCAAATGCAAAATGCAGGGAGTTTATTTAATTTGTTACTCTTTTAAAATGAAAATATGCTCACTGACTTGAATTAGTAATTTTCCTGGTTTAAGATATGTTAGGCCATTACAGCTAGGCCTGTTTCCAGGGCAGTGAAATAAATGGAAAACAGCCAGTCTCCCAGGGAACACAATCCTCACTGCATTTTGCCAGCCCAGTGGAACAGTGCTAATGTCAGTTCCAGAGAAAACCACGCTTCTGCTGGAGGGGCTACATGCAAAGGAATTGAGAATGACTGGCAACAAATACTTCAAATGACAGAGCAAGGCACTGTGGATTTTCTCCAGTTTTAACGTGCATGGTAAGAACAGACACTAATTGATTTAAAGAAGATTTTAAAAAACCCATCGTTCCTGACCATTCCCTCCCTCCCTCCTCCAGCTAGCTCAGGGTTTCATAAATAATTAATCTGGAATTTGTTGTGTCTGGAACACAAATGCATGTGAAGCAGCAGGAGCAGCAGTCAGGAACCTCCCAGTTGGGTTCTGTCAGTGTGAGAGACAAAATGCTCTGCCAGCTGTTGACCTGAGCCAGGGCATCCCAGCCAACACCTCCAGGTCTCCCAGATATCTTCTTTTGCATGTAATGATCTACCTGAGGGGGCTGAAGGCTCTGGTGGAGGACCACAAGTGTGTGGTTTAGAGACCACAGCCATCTCTAAACACCCCAGCAGAACATGGGGTGTGGGGACAGTGAGTGCCCACTGTGCTCCTGCATCACTGCTCTGTGATGGAATGACTCTGACCATTCTGGTATCCACACATTTCAGCTGCTTTCCAGAATTATATAATAATAAAAATCCTTCTCACACACACAGGAGACATTTCTGCCATCACAGCCTCAAATGACATTTGGCATCTATTAAGATTGCAACTTCAATGAAGATTTGGGAAAACTGTGCCATGGTAAAACATTCATGGACTCCTGGGTAAGAAAATGGACCATATGATACCACGAGGCAGACCTTATTTCCCATTTTAATGTGTCTGCTGATTGGACAGGACTGACTGGGATGGAAACCTTTAAATGTATTATGGATATTCCACATAAAGGAGGTACATTTACACCACTGCCTTTCATGTGCACTATCCTACCATTTTTGAGAGACATCTACGTTTAGACCATGCAAACAAGGCCTCAGAACAGCAAAGAGCTCCAGACCCTGACACTCCAGATGCATTTCAAACAGGGAGAATACACAGTGAAATGGATGTGACTGGAATAGTCAGTCACAAAGCAGCAGTCTAGAAGTACAATCAGTTCAGTGTAGAAAGTTGCTAAGTGAGGAGTGTTTGGGATTTCCTATGTATTTTTATGAGCTGTTGCTCTTTCCTCATAAAAAGATTCACATCTGCTTTGAAGGATATGTGGCTGCTGGTGCTTGGCTGGAGCACAACATCCCAATTCAGTGCTGAAAAGATATAGATATACATTGCCAGTAAAACATAATTAAAGTTGGCATTCCCAGTGACTGGGATGTGGGACCAGGAGCCAGAATGCCTGATCTTAGTCTCTAGCACTGCTGATTTTTGGCAAGATGCTACCAGAGTCTGCTATCTTAGTGTGCTCAACTTGAGATAGCAATGGCCAGATTTGCAGGGCAGCAAAACTGGCATCTCTGGGGCCAAAACCAGCAGATGGATTTTCCAAACAAACTCATGAAAGCTCATTGGAGCTGACTGTGGTTGGAAACATGGCAAGTGGCCACAAAATGCTAGGTGTTGAATAAAATTCTGAATTCTGTTCTTATGCAGCTGTCACTAGTGAGATCTGTGCCACTGACAGCACAACCCCAGCCCACTGTTCCCCAAAGATAAGCTTTCTGAAAGATAAGATTTCTGAAAAACAGCCCTGTGGAGGTCAAGATGGAAAGACTTTTGGTGACAGAGACAACCAGTGTTGCTGGTCTGTTCAGAATTGCAGCCCTGAGTACTCTCACTTCTGCTGTTTTCTTCCAAACAAGTTAGCACAGAAAGCAGAACATGACGTGTTCCACAAACTATAGTTGGTTCTCAGAACCTCACAGGATTACCTGGAGAGGGTAAAAATGTGGCATTTAATTTTGCCTGCTAAAATTGTCAACCAAAAAAAAAAAAAAAAAAGACACTTAAGTATTTTGTGAGGATAAGTCTAGTTCCTACTTTAAAATTTTCTAGATGCTTTATTCTACCCCAAGCCTGATCTTGTCTGAAAAGAAAAAAAAAACCAAAAACCAACAAAGAACTCCCCAACATTACTAAACAGGCTTGAGAAGAAGAGACCACACAAACGAGCTTGTTACAAAAGATGGCCTAGGTTGTATCCATACAATCTTGTTCTCATAAAACTGTCTTCTAACATGCCTTAAGACCTTGCCCTTATGCTTTGGCAGTTTAACAGCTGGAAATCCCAAAGTAACCAAAGTCTGATCCTTTCTCTTATTTGTTGGACGTGGAAATTTACAGCCTCAGGACTCATTTTGTTGCCATTGAATTGGATTGTGAGTCTTTTCAGACTTTAGGAAAAGACACAGAACAAGGGAAAAAACCCTCTAGATTGAAGCTGGGGTGTTTGTGGCAGCAGCAGGATGCTTGAACACTTGCTCAGAGCAGCAGTGGGGTGTTGCTGGCACCATTTCCCTCATTCCACAAGCAGGGGACTCGTGCCCCCTCCATCAGCACCCTGAGCCCAGGTGGAACACTGGGTTAATCCCTCCCGTAATTTCACAGTGTCTGCCTTTCCCTGCTCCTTGCAGCGATGGGATACCCAGAGGCTTCAAAGGAGTAGACTAATTTAGAAGAGCAGAATGAGGCCAGGGCTGAGTTTGTCTGGTAAAAAGCGCAAACCTGCACAGAGGGAAGCAAAGTGTCTCCTGCCCTCCGCAGGAATGAGCCCATCTCAGCCCCTTAATTGGGTGGCTGAGGTTGCTTGCTTAACCACAAACTAATCTCCCCCGGGCCCAGGGGCAGTTGTGCAGCTCTCCAGCACAACTGATGCAACAGCAAAGACCTGTGGAATTGACTTGAAACAACCTGTCAGGCTGACAGGGAGAGGAGGTATTGGCAGGAGCACACAGCTGCTGCTGCAGGATTGCCTCAAGGGTTCCTAAATTCAGTGCACAGCACAGACTGAGTGGGTGGCTTTGTTGGCTGGCTTTCCTTTCTTTAATTTTCTTAATATGCTGTAGGGAGCTTGGAGTTCTCTTTGCATCAAAATGAGCCTACCAATACCCCCTGGATAATGCTTCTTTTCCTCCTGGGGAAAAACAAAAGGGTTCCTGGAGAAACACTGCAAGGATCAGATGATCTTGTTCCATTAATGAATTACTAGGGATTTATCAGAATCATTCTCAAGGTGTTACCTCAGAATATGATGTGCTTGGTCATTATTATTCAAAGTCTGTCCTTCCCATGAGCGTGAGTCCCTCAGATAGCTCAAAAAATATTCACTGCATTATGGCCCTCAATTTTTACAGAATTAACTAATGTTAAATACAGCTAGGATTTCAGCCTTTGAGTTGAACTGAAATATGCAGAAGATTCCACCTTCCCTGATGTGCAAGACAAGAGACAGCCCAGAATAGAGGCTTGATTGCAAAGAGGGGAAAAATAAACACCAGGGGAGTAAAATCCAGAATGCATGAACCAGAGTCAAGCAGGCAGAATTAACC
The DNA here is from genome assembly GCA_013400435.1 of Pycnonotus jocosus. Classification (NCBI taxonomy): domain Eukaryota; kingdom Metazoa; phylum Chordata; class Aves; order Passeriformes; family Pycnonotidae; genus Pycnonotus; species Pycnonotus jocosus. Next base: position 88,319 of record VWYP01009972.1, on the reverse strand, counting down.
CAGGCATCACTGCAGTTTCCTGCTACCCTTATCAACTCACAAAACACCAGACTCTTCACCATGGCCCTGAAGGGGAGTTTCAGCTGCCCACCAACAGCTCACAGAGCACCAGCAAGCAGGTGAAAAAACAGAAACAGAAAATCACTTCATTCTCCTGTTTGCTATTTAGAGCTGTAAGGGTTTTGCAGGGGAAACAGAGAAACTGCATCATTATTACAGAGCTGCTGCTTTACCCAGGACCAGGCTGAGCTCCCCAGAGCATGGAAGATGACTGCTTTCTTCCCCATCATGACAACTGCAGACGTGGAGGTCAGAAACCTTTCCAGGGCCAGCAAGAAGACTGCACCACAAGTGTAAATTTTCCAAAGTTGCCTGCACCAGGGAAAAGATTCCCAGTAGAGCAATAAAAGTGATAAAAATAAAGTTTGATAGACACAAGGAGGACTAAGCAGACTTAGTTCTACTTGGGAAAACAGTAAAAGTTGCAGGGAATAGCCAAAGAGGATGAACCTTCTCCTTTCAAGCCTTTTGTTGAATTGTCTCCCCAGACTCAGAGCACTTCCTATATGGCCAGAGTTACATTTTCACAATCTGGCAGCAGGTGCCTTTCTTTGGGAATCAGGATCCTTTGGGATTTCAGTGTGCTTGGTTCAACAAAGGGCACTGGGAGCAGAGGGCTGGACTAGTTTTACCAAACGCCTCCCCTGGGGCTGTCGCAGAGTTCTGTTTGCAGCCCAATAAACACAAGCAGCAGCTACACTGAGCTCTCACAGCACTAACTGTGCTTGCAACAACAACTACAGAAGCCTGAAGATGGATAGATTAGCCCAAGCAAAGAAAGTGTTGTAAGCCGAGAAGGCAAAAGGTGGATTTCTCTGGAGGCAGACGGAGAATACATTTACATATGAAAATCTAATACACAGTGAAAAAGGGAAAGGGCATTACATAAATAACGAGAGGGAAGCAATGAAAAATATGTATTTTTAAACACATTCTAAAAATGGTTTACAGCATCTGCAAACGTTGCTCAGCCAAGCAAAGACCCAGAGGCAACAGGGTTGAGTCAGGCAGGTACACACACACAAACCAGAGGGACCCTGCAGAACATCACTCATTCACACCCATCCTTTCCAGTTCCCCTCACCTGTAGCATGTTGGGAGAGTGTATTGGAATTATCTCTTTTAATTTGCCCTTACCTTCAATAACCTGTAGACCTTTGCGACTGGCCACATCACAACTGGGCTCCTCAGCTGGACAGACTCCTGGTGCACCCATGCTGGGATGAAAGTGGGACACAAAGTGCTGGGAAGGAGCAAGAGCACACTGGGTGCCCCCATGGGTGACGTGGTGCCCTAAAGCTCTGGATCTCAAGAGGACAAAAGTACAGGACTCAGAACAAAATTGGAATGTAAGAAAGGAAGGCTTTCTTGTGCTTCAGCTCAGAACTTCAATCTGCTCAGCTGAAGAGAAGAGCTGAGGTGTCCCCTCCTCAGGACTGAACCCCAGCTGTTCCCTTCTGCTGGAGACGTGGCTTTGCCATCCATCTGTGGCAGATCCATACTCTCCCCAGACCCAAACCATGGCAGCTTGGCCTGGCAGGAGCCTGCACAACCATTTGCCCTCATTTCCCCTGCAGGGACCTACGACAAGATCACTTTGTAACTCTTGACACACGAGAACTTACACTGAGCCAGCTGTAATGGCACCTTTTGGCTGCTTCATTGATTTCCACTTTACTGGGTTTGCAGGTTATACCACTTCACTTTTACAGGATTTTCCTGCCCTTCCGTTCAAATCAGCTGGAAAGGTTCGAGGCAGTTTCTTCTCTTCCCAGCAAGACAAAGGCCTGCACAGAACCTGCAGAGCCCATGCAAGGCTGGATTCACCAGCAAGGCAGCAGCTCTAACATGGACAGCCAGCAGATTCCTGAGTCAGACAGGGAGAATCCTGGGAATTTACACTCTCCTGTGGTTATTTTCTGGGCATGAGAAAGACAAGAGTGGCATCACCTTCCTCAGAGGTGGCTATGTGTCCCCTGAAGCCACTGGGAGCTTCCTGCCTGCTCTGGGTTTGCCTCTCAAAGACATCCAAAAGTCCCACATAAGCAAAATCAGACTGAGGAAGATCTGTACCCATTTCCCCCTTGACAGATGGTATCAAGGTAGTAGAGGCTGAGCTGTTCTAATCAGTGTCAAAGGATAGTTAAAACTGAAATGAAACATGGAAGTCCATTTGCACAGCAGAGTCTGCATATTCAATTTTGACAAGCAAATAAAGCAGGGACTGTGTGGAACACCTGAACTGTTTCTGGAGAAAAGAAAAAAAAAAGAAAAAAACAAAACAAAACAAAAAAAACCAAACAAAAACAAACAAAAAAACCAAAACAAAACAAAACAAAAAACGAGAAAAGGAGTGATTTATTAAACAAAAACCTAACCCTCAGGGAAGATCTGATGGCCAAGAAAATGCTGGCTGCATCTGAACTTCCTCCCCTTGACTCAGAGATGAAAGCTGTGTATCTGCAAGTTGCTTTCAGTGGTACTGGAGGGGACTTGTTGGATAGCTGCTTACACTAGGCTCCAGCAGGAAAAAGCTTTTTTCCCTGTGGTTTATTTTTTTGTCTTATAGAAAAATAAAAAAGTGACCATGTCTCTACACGAAGAAAGAAATTGCAAAAGCTCTGCTCTGCCCCTCGTCAGTGGAGATGGATCTGTTCTTTTATTTACACTGCATGACATCCAGGCAAGAAAAAGCTCCACAGAAATAAATTAGGGTCACTCTCTGTCAGAGCAGATGTGCTCCTGGCTGCTAAGCAGCAGAATATGGCATAAGCCCCTACCTCCACTCCAGAGAAAATTTTGCTGTGAAAATGAAGATGCACTGCAGATCCTAAAGGTGATGGTAATTAGCACTGGAAAGGGAATAATCAGCAAAATTTCCTCACATGAGTAGGACCCCCACAAGCACCTGACGTCTCTCCCTGTGAAGAAGTGAAATTCTCCAGGAAGGTATAAATGTTTTCATCTGAGGAGCATGAGGGAGAAAAGTCAGAAGGATATAAATTTCAGGAGGCCTCCAAGGATTGAAGGGGTTTATTGTTGCTGTTTTAGGAAGAAGTAGCTAAAACCTCCACCGTTTCCTAAAGAATTCTGTTTGGAGACAGTCTTATTGCAAAATCAACTTTGAGGCATATTAAACTAAGAAGGCATAAGATGCTCTCGTTCCAGAATAAGAATTGCTGGAGAAATGTTCTCTTGCACTCTACATTCACAGTCTGCCTCAGATGCAAATGAAATCTCAAGTGCCAGCAAGCCCCAGATAGAAGCTCTCCCCAAGCACTTTGCAGTGATGGATTTAAACTCTGGCAGCACTGTGACCACACCAGCTGGTGTCAAGGTGCTATTTCCCTCATATCCTTGGCCATTAGGAACATTGCCAGGAAGAAAAATCTGAGTTCACATGTAACCAGGGGCGAGGACTGTCTAACTTTCTACCTTGAACAGTCAGATTGAATTTTAAGATCTTAAAGGCAAACCTAACTTTAATAAACAGCTCCTATTACTGCATGAAGGAGCCAGATTTCAGAAGGGAAAGGTGCTACAGAACACGCTGGACAAACTGAGATCCCAGTGATCTGCTGTCTCCAGGGCAGGTGACCCTCCTGAAGGGAATTAGGGGTGCAGCTCCAACAGCTTTCCAGCTCTGCTCCCTGCTGCTCCCAAGGAATGAGTGACACACCCAGCTTCTGAGAGATGTTTGCCCCTGCATTAGGGTCCCAGCAAAGCAATTTGTGCCTACGTTTCTTCTTAGGTAAAATTTAGCAGGACTGGTAATGAATGTGCCCCGTTACCCTTTCCTTCCATCCTCCTACGTTTCTTCTTAGGTAAAATTTAGCAGGACTGGTAATGAATACACCCCATTACCCTTTCCTTCCATCCTCAGAGTGAAGAGAAGCCAGACTGCATTGAAAGAGCAAAGCCAGCTTCTACAGGGCTGATTTTCATCCCAAGTCCCTTCTTCTTGCCCTCCAAACAAGCTTTGCCCCCTTTTCTCTGTGTGCTGGAGCAGCCAGGGTGACATGGCTTTTATAAACCTGTACACAATGCAGCAGGTGCCCAAGGAGCATGTGAGCAATCTGTGCAGGGACACAGGGAAAGTTTAATCCGAGTGCCCCTGTGTCAAAGGAAAGTTTGCAGTGGCCAAATCCCAGTCACTCATGAATGCTGGCTCCTCAGAGCAAGGCAGAAAGAGCAGGAAGGTAAGTGCAGGGCACCTCGGAGACGAAAGGACTGAAAACAAAATGAAAACAACAACAAAAAAATCAATTCAGCTGAACCCAGCCAGGGCAGGCAAAGAACAAAGGGTCAGAAGACAAAGCTGGAAACAATAGACCAGCAAGATTCATATCAGTTGTGAGGAAGAGCTGGGGCACTGCTGAAGGAGAATGGAAAGGGCTTAAATTATAAAAACTAGAAGAGACTCCTAATTGTGAATCCTGACCTGTAGCTTGATCAGCCCAGCTCTCACACGTTGCTGCACTGACTGAAAGGGCTTATCTCAGCTTTGATTCCTTGATGGCAATGATGGTCAGTTATCAGAGCCTTTTCTTTGCCATTATCAGAACCATGCAAATGAGATCTAAACACCACCCCAAACTTCCAGTATTTTTTACATCTTTGTGAAAGTTTTGCATATTTATTTCCTGCCCTGGCCCAGAGAAGATCTGGTACCTGGGGGTAATACTGCTCCCTAAAAGGGAAGGACTTGCTGCCCATGGCCATACAGAGCAATAAACACAGAAAATTACCCTGATAACTGGGCAGACATGGATAAGCACCTTCAGAATCCACTCAGGCTGCAATTTTTAGTGGGAAAAACAGGTCATATTAAGGAAAGCCAAGTGATCATGAAACCCAGGTGAATCAATATTTTCTCTTTCTCCTATCCTCAGACATCAGCCAGAATGTGGCAGAGTGTGTACAAATATGATGTGCTTTGCCCAAGAGGGAGGTTGGTAGGGCTGGGAGGAAATGATCTTTAAACCAATGTTATCCAAAAGTATGAGCAGTCAAGAAACATTGCAAAACCAGGATGTTCAAGAAACATTGCAAAACCAGGATGTTCAAGAAATTAATTGGGCAATCTCATATGGAGACAAAAAAATTTGCTTGCTGTTCTACAGTGAAGCCTTTCTCAATTCTGGCCCTTGAAGACCAAGGGCTCCTTTAGCTCTGTGATTACTGTAAAGAGGATTAGTTAAGCAGAGGTAGTCAAATGCCTGCTCTGGGCAAAGGGCAAACCGAATCAAACAAAGCCACTTGACATTTCTTAGCTGCACAGGCAAAGCTGACCTTGCTGTCCCAGGGATGAGGAGTTACTGGAAGCAGGAAGATGAGCACACAGGGCTGGGCTGGAGAGGGGTGAGCCTGCCTGACCAGACCAACTTTCTGTTCCTGCTACTGCAGATTGAGTAGAAGAGGCGGGACAGCAATCTGCTGGTGGTGGGGAAAGATGTCTCAGCCACAGAACAGCCACAGATGACACAGCTTCTGTCTTGGGGACAGCTCAGGCCTCCAGAGTTAAGGGAATTTCTCTGTTGTTGCAAACATCCCATGCACAGTCCCCCTCCACACCCTGCCACCATCACACCTTCTCCTCTGTGCAGGAGTTCCAGAAAACACACATTGTGAGTGAGTGAATCAAATAACTCTAGAGTCAGAGAAATTTAAACTCATTACAAATTTCCTCCAGCTCAGGAACCCAGGTGTGTAACCTCTGGTAGCTGCCTGACACCCCAGTGCATTGATTCAAAGCCTGTGGTATCTTAAACAGCCAATGTCACACTGGGTAGCAGGAATTCCTCCAACAGTCTATTTACATCAACATGACTTTCAAAGGAGCTCTTATTTCCATTACTCCAATATGGATGCTTTATTATTCTCAGAACAACCTTTCTTTCTCCTGGGATACTTCACACTAAAATCTCATCCAGGAGATTTACAAGGGACAGACAATAGTGTTTTTCATGTCGCTTTAGAAGTCAGGGAGAGTGTGTTTTCCTTTGTATTAAAGCTGAGGAGCTATGCACTTAAAGAAATAAAACCACCCAACTTGGTGGGAAAGATGAATGCAATTTAACAACTTTAAGAGAGCCCTGCAGCTCATTTTATGTTTGGGCTGTTGAATTCTGTTGCCTTTGTTTCTCATCATTGGTTTCCTGAACTCCTGGAAAAGAGACCATGAACTGCAACTCCTGCTCACCACATTCCCTCACTGTTCCTAAGGGCTGAGCTGCTCCTGAAAGCACAGGAGTGTTCCCATCCTCCCCTGGCACAACTTGTGCATATTTTTGTCTGGATGCAGAGCACCATTCACTTTGTGGAAAGACTCTTCTCTGGACCACAGGCAGTCACCTCTAGGGTGGAACTCTGCATTAGGGGATGCACTTCCCTATGGACTGCAGCCAGAAAATATTTGCATAGGATACACTAAGTATTGAAAAGGAATGGAAGCTTTGTGTCTTTATACCTTTGGGGAGGCAAGAGAGTAGAAAAATATACCCTTAAAGTGGAGCTTCTGTATTGCTCAGTTCTCTTCAGTGTTAGCAATGCAGTCCACAAAGAGAAACACTGGAAAAGGCTCCCAAAAAAGGCATTCCTGAACCTAGGAGTACTCATTCCTTGGTTGCATGGCCATGGCAGAGATGCCTCCTGCACCCAGAGATGCCTTACAAAGACATCCTAAGAGGAACTGCAGACTAAGCCTTTATACATATGGAGGCACTCACTTGGAGTCTAGAAGTAGCCAGGACAGCATAAGTGTTTGCTTCCATTCTCTTCCATTTGGCAGAGAAGACAGAAGTGAGACTTGACAGTAATATAACAAACATGCATTTATAGGATTCCTATTCCCTATGGAATAGTATTTTGTTTCCTGGTAGGAAACATAGCTTGGAAATGAAGATTAATTGGCTCGCTAGACAGAAGAATAAAACAGATAAAGTGAGATGCAAGCCTTGCGTTTATTCAGATGCACATTCAATCTGATAGGAAATCTGGCAGATGATGTCCCCAAGCTTCTGAGGACCCAATCATTACCACCACAGGAATTTCTAGGTGCAGTGCTTTTTTCTCCAGTACAGCTGCTGTTACCAAAAGCATCTTATACCAATGGCTACAGAACTCAGTTCCTTTCTCTGAGGAGAAATTTATACCCTGGAGATAGCTAAACAAGGTCATCACCTCTGCCACTTCAGAAAGGTTCTTTTCACGTGTAAAGGCTGAATTTACACTTGCACGTAAAACATGTCCTGGCCTTCAGTTACTATCACTTATGTCCTAATGCTTAAAAGATTTACGCATAATAAAAGAAGCAGAAAAGCAGCTTTTAACTCTGAAAGTATATTTCTCCTCTTTCTTCAAAAGAAATGACAGAGTTTGGGTAAAATTCCAAGTAGAAGAAATAGGCTTCAAAAGGACCCTTCTCACAGTTACTACTGTGTTTCCCACAAGAAAATAAACACAAATTCCAAACAAATAAAACAAACCCCATAACACAATGAGAAAAGCCCAACCCAAGTGACATTTATTCTATTTTAGCAACTTCACTCTCCTACTAACTCCTTCAGGTTTCCTGCAGGATCAAATTCAAAGAATTTGAAGGCACTGCCTCCACAAAACAAACTAGAAAAGAGTTTTGAGAGGCCACTTTGGAATCTGTCCAGGATTTAAATCCTTCATAGCACCTGGAGCATCCTGGTGACATAGAGAGCAAGTTCAATTACCCACCAGCCCAGTGAGTTATAGTGCAACATCAGAACTGGAGAGACAACTGCTGGGAGACTTGTTTTCAGGAACTCTGTTGCCTGCTATTCCATTCTTTAAATTTAGAATCAAAATTTGTACAAGATTTCAGATTTTTTTCCCCTGCCCTCTGCTGGCAAGAGGGTGAAGGTTAAAAATACAGACGAAGAATGCAAACAGAAAAAATCAAGAGACCTTGCCCTTCATTTCATATCATCTGATTTAAGGTGAAGCAAGAAGGAACATTCATTTAAGCAGCCATAAAAGAAAAAAAAAATTGATTGAAAAGTAATTTTTGCTCCATTTCTTATGGAAAAGAGTCCCAGGTGTCTGTGTTTCTTATATTTTCTTTTTAATGGCTGTCCCCTTTTCAGCCTGTAAGATTCAAGGTCAGCTCTGGGTCAAATTACACTGAGCCCGAGATGCTCAGCAACTTCAAACCCAGCTGTGGGCTTCCTCTCCCTCCTGTACTGCACTGGGCTTTCCATTCTGGCATCCCAACCTGGAAAACCCTATTGGAGGCTTAGGGTACAAATTTACATTTCTGCATTTCAATGGCATGGTCGATGCCACACTGGCAAATCAACAAATGGCATCCTACTAATAGGACACTGAATCAATGAGTAAAATACATGTGGTGATACATCTAGACATGGTTGAGGTTGGAATTACTGGCTGCTGGCAGAAGTCAGAGCATACAGGATAAATTTAAACCTAGGAGTGTCTCCTACCACTTTCTGCGTATGTGAATAGTGAGGGACAGTTGGTTTTCTCCCACAAAGAAAATAAAATCTAGCAAACACAGGAAAGAAAATAAGACTCTGAGAATACTGGGGGCTACAAATACCCCTGTTGCCAGATCTTGGATCAAATCTAAGCATTTTGAAAGCTGAGTTATGGCCAGTGTTTAGAGGGCAGGGGCTTGCACAGATTTTACACACATTAGTGCACACTGTCACCTGACATCTGTAAGAGTTAGTTTATTTGCCTTTACAGTAAAGTATGGAAAAGACATTTTCTTAAGTGAAAATTCCACAAGGGAGAAAAATGAGGAAAAATATCTAAGAAAAGAAAATAATCTAAATCCACAACATCAGAAAAAAATCCCTCAGAAATCTGAACAGCCCAAGAGAGATGAGTTCAGGCTGTAAGATGAATTTACACTTCTTTGTGCTCACTACAAAAGCCCTCCAGGAGCAGCAGTCATTCCAGTTGGTTAGAAAATGGTCTATAAGAGCAAAGTGAAAACAAATCCTCTTAATCCTGGACCTTACTCCTACTTATTCATCCCTAAAAGTGGTACAAACATCAATACTCATGGTGACCATCACCAAATGAGGAGGAGAACACCACCCTACCTTTGGATGTGAAAAAAGTATGTGAATATTCTGAATATACTCTCTGAGGACTGGGTCTCCATTTCTAGTCCTGAGCTCCACCACAAGCAGTCAAGAATCACCAGGAAAACTTCCTAAAAAGGCTAACCACTGTACTAACTCTTAAAAGACCAAAAACAGAAACAAAAGGTTCTTAATCCATCTTTATATGAAGAGGCCCTTCAGGGTTCTGTCTGCCTTTTAAGGAACTGAACTGCAGCTCAGCAACTGCAGCATGTGTGAAATATTACAGCATTTGTTTGTAAATGCTGGATGAGGTGCCTGAGGATTCCAAAGAGGTCTGGCTACTGCTGCAAGCACTCCACAGCTGGAAGGTGACAGAAATGTGTATCCGAGTTTAAAATACTTGCACATTTGCAGCAATGAAGGGCATTTGTTTCCAAAACTTAGTTTTCAGTGGATTCTTCATGGTAGAATATGAAGAAGAATGACAGAGAAACAATTTTGAACAGAGAGATGACAAGCGCTTTTTTTCCCCCCCACAGGAACACAAAATCCTTGCTTAGATTCATAACATGTGTGCAAAGGATCAAAAGACAGCCACAAGGATCTCCTGATGTATTAAAGCTGGAAAACTTGCTTCTCAGGGACCTTGGGTAGTCAAAAACCTCCAAAACCCAGGGGCTGTAATAGGTAGCTTCTGTCAGGCCCCAGGAAACTCCTGTTTGGAGTATACAGCTAAAAATTCTCAGCAGAGAGCAGGCCAGAGAGGGCAGGAAGGGACAGGTAGAAAAATGAGTAAGGAGTCAGATATTATCTTCGGGCTTTAAAGAAGACAGTGACTAAACTGAATAACACCAAAGATCAATGGGAAAAAATGAAAAAACAAATATTATAAAACTTTTAGGTAATTTTCTATTCCCCTATGGACTGATTCTCCAAGCTTGGGCAGTCACAGTTCTGGTCTTCCATCCACAAGATGCTGCTTGCTCATGGGGAATCTTTGGGATCAGTTTCCATATCTTAATACTCCAGGTGGTGAGCATCATCAAACATTCAAGAAGAAATCTCTCCACCAAGGAAAAAAAAAATAATCCTGACATGTTCCATATGCACTGAGCTGGCATCTGGATATAAAATCTGCAACACCTAACTATGCCAAAAAAGCTTCCTGAGACTCCAGAAATAAAATTCCTAGTGTGCCCTCAACTTGACTGCCAGAGTCTTTTTTATCCCTTCTTTTGATCCTCCCACACAAAAGTTTCCAAAGACGGAGCAAGCACCCAATTTCACATTTGGCAGCGCTAGGAACAATGCTGCAATGGCCTTGAAATATTTGACATTTCTACTTGTCTGGATGCTAATTCTGCACAGGAGGCAGCTCTGCCTGCACGGGGCAGGGGCTCAGGGCAGAGCCCAGTGCCTGTGGATCCAGGCACTCCCAAAGGAGCCAAGCATGAGCTGTAACTGCAGCCACAGCAAGTTTCTCATGTGCTTCTCCAAAACTGATACCTTGATACTTCCTTGTTATTTTTCTTATATCTGCTGCCTTTTGGGTTGTTTTTTTTTTCTGTTTGAGTTTTCTTTGTTTGTTTTTTGCTTTTTTTCTTACAAAGCAAAAAGTTTCTGTGAGACAATCAGAGCATGACTTCTATCTAGCTGTTTCATCAGGCTAAGCATGCCACCCGCTCTTACACATCCTTTTTTTTTTTTTTTTTGATTATTTCCCTTTTGAATAAACCCTCCATTATCAAAATAAAATAACATCATTTACAAAGCACCACCTCAGCAGCATGCCTCAGCTTTCATTTCACAGGGCTATGCCAGCAGCCACAAACAGAATCAAAGCAGCCAATTAAAAATCCATATTCATTAACAAACATCATGTGTGCTATAATGCCCTGCATTGACTGTGGCACGGCAGGAGGTGGGAAGCTCGCTGAGTTTTCCTGCTCTCAGTCTGAAGCGTTGTTTTATTAGAGGAAGGGTTGTACCTTTGCTACCCCAGGCCAGCAGGGAGAGTGTCCTGCAAGCCCACGGGGCTGGGGCAGCAGAAGGGGCAGGTGCTGACCTTGTGCCTCAGAGAGATGCCAGACACAGCACCTCAGCAGGATGGAGAAACACACAGAGAAGACCACGAACGTGTGCCAGACCCTCCCCACCGAGGTCTTTGGGTGCCAGCAGGGCCAATGGCAATGGGGTCTGCAGCATCACGGGCAGACAGCGGAATAAACTCTGCATATGCTTGATTGATGCAACTCATCGGCTCAGCAGGGCCAGGTCCAAGCTGCTGCAGTGAATTACCAAATTGCCCTGGCTCCAGGGGAGCTGCTTTGATTTACACCATCAACACTTTACTGCTGCAGACAGTCACATGCGTAAGTACAATATTTCAGGCCTGTACAATGAAGTTATATGAAGGCGTGCCAGGGTTATTTATTTATTTGTACCCACAAGCCTGAGATTTACAACTCTTTATAAATACAAGCTGGGCAATTTGCTTTCTATTTTTAGCAGGAATGCTTTGTGCAGGAAACAGCTGTCAGCCACTGGGAGCTGTGCTCCTCAGAGCAGCAGTTTCAGACAAAGAGAGGCCTCTTAGAATTCAACTGGAGAGCTAGGGTCACTGCTTTGTGACGGAAAAGAAGCTGGAGATAGTACACAGCAAGAAAAAACCAAGCAGTTAACAGAATAAACCCCAGAAAAATGGGTTGGGAAAGCTCTAAGAAAAGGACCTTTACACAAATATATTGCATATAAGTGTGACTGTCTCATTCTTCTCAAAGAGCTTCAGAGCCCAATTCTGTCCATTTCTGACCACGTTCAGCAAACATCCATGAGACTTGGAGACAATCTATCCCTACGGCCTCAAGGTGGACGATCAGCTGGGTATTAGATGAGAGATTCTGCTGATAAAAAGAGCTGTGGAAAAATCTGTCACCTTTCAGAGCCAAAGCCATCCACACCACACAGGTGCATCCCACCGGATCTGCCGCCTCGGGGCAGACACTCACCTTGGCAGACGAAGGACGAGGGTGTTTCCCCAGGATGGACCCGGGCAGTGATGAACACCACTTTCTGTTCAGCCCCTGGACGCAGGTTTGCTGCAGCAGAAAGGGACAGGGGGCAGAGGGGAAAAAAAAAAAGAGAAATGAAGATCATTAAACTGCGCCCCAGATGTAGAAACAAACAACCGTTAATTTTTGAAACACGTCCTTTTGTTAAAATTGGTCGCACGTTATAAACAAGCACAATCCCTAACCTAAGAGGCAGCATTTCTAAGAATTTGGGAAATTTAAAATAAAAACAAAACACCAACAGGTCTCCTTCCCAGACTGCACAAGGGCTGCAAGACTAATGACATGCAGCCAAACCTGCAACAACAAATTTAGCTCTCTTCTTAAACCCCCAAGATTTACTGCAGCGAGTTTAACTGCCCTGTAATTGTGCTCTCACTTGTGATAAATGTCCCCCTGGGCCACAGCAATAGCAGTGGGGCTCCAGTCAAGGTAAAGCCAATTGCACCCTGCATTACACTTGGTACAAGCCTTAACAGTGCCAGGCAAGGGCAAAGTGCTACAAATTATATTTATTAGGCTTTGCTCTGGAGGATTTAGAGGTGTTGTGGTTTTGTTGTTTGTTTTTGGTTTTGTTTTTTTTTAATCTGTTGAGTGTTTGGGACTGCATCTGCTCTAAGTGAAAGAAAAGTTAAAAAAAAATAAAGTATAGAAAAGAGACCAAGATTAAGTCCAGGAACCTTCTCCAGTGAGGGCATGAAAATGTGCCATTTCCCCTTCAAATTGCAGGCAGGAGGAAAGCAGATTTAGATCCCAACTATACTGAATTTAACATGGGTTAATCCCTCAGTTTTGAAACCACACCACCTCAGCCACCTGCTTCAGCCATAAACTACATGGGTCAACCAGGATCCTTTCTTTGTTTGTGCTGTGACTGCATTTAATAAACAGCAAATGAAAATTATGCTCTTTCAAAATGGGTTCTGGGAATTTTAAAGACTCTAAGAGGTCAGGATCTCCGTTAGATGTCTTATCTCAACCTGAACACACACAGCAGGGGTAATGCTAAACACAGCAGGCTCCAATTGCTAAAGACAGTTTAAATCTTTGTTTTGAAGTAAAAAGTTTACAGACTGGAAACGAAATCTGAGCTCTTTTTTTTTTGTCTTTTTTATTTTTTCTAATTAGGTAGATGTATTGCACACATCTTGAAAGTCAGACTTTTATTTTCAAAGATGTGCGAGAGTCCTCAAGACCATACCTTAGTTAATTGTCTTTCTAAATTTCCCAAATTCTTGGAAATTATCCATTTTCCCCATGGCAAAACACACTTTATAAAACCATAGGAATAATCAATACATTTTTTGCTGTTTTCAGGAGACAGTTGCAGCAGGTTTCTTCTTTTATTTCCTTAGCATCTCAAAGTCCTGCAGCTGCTCTCCCCATAACTCAGCCACTCATTTGTTCTTTCTTACACCAGCTTCACCGTTCTCTGATGTTTTTGAACACCAGAGGCAAAGAAATATAAGAAAGAAAGTCTCTGCCAAACCCAGCAGCTGGTAGAGTCAATTCTCTTGGCAGAAGAAAAGTGGGAGGCAGCAAAAAGGAGCACAACCCCATCAGCTAGGAGTCGATGACCATCCCACACCATTTGCATTAACATTAAGTAGTGTGGGAGGAAGGAGATAAATCAGCAAACCAACTTTAAAGAACAAAGGGAGAAGGCTGGGGTCACTTTTGTAAGAGGAGATGAGTTTTCCTCCCCTCTTGGAAAATCAGCATTGCATTAAAGGGACTGTGGCTCAGCACAGATGTGATGCTCAGTGACACGAGTGCCACTCTTTGGAACAGCACTGGTTAGGAATCTTTTGGACAGATGATTGGTTTGGGCTGTTTAGGGGCTTTGACTTTGTCCTCAATTACTAAATTGCTGTTATTTATGCTTCATAACACTTATTAGAATCATTATTATAATCAATAATTTTCACTATTTTAATTGGCAATATATTAAAATCCCCACAAGTCAAGTCTGCTTTGCCCACAATGGCAATCTGTAAATGATATCCCTGTCTTTCTCTTGACCATGAGCCTTTCCTTTTTATTTTCTCCCCCTGTCCTGGATAAGAGGGAGCAGCTGTGTGGGCATCTGGCTGCTAACCAACGTTAACCCACTAAACAACTATAAAACACTATTTCATTTTTAAATTTAAGTGTTATATTAGAAATACATCCTATTTTCTACTTCAGGATTGAAAAGATCAATCAAAATTAAGAAGATTAGGAGTGTATAGCTTTGCTTAGTAGATGCCAAAAGCACTTAAGCAAAATGACAGAAAGGCACACTCCATTTAGCCACAGCTTTGAGACTTGTGGAAATGCAGAGACATCTGTTGTGGTACCACTTTTACCCTTCTGAACACCACAGCAGTGAATCTTAGAAACAAAATTCTTTGACAAAACCAGGTTTTATTGGAAAGAAAGGAAAGTAGACGTGTCTGGAATGGTCCCTTTTTCATTTTCGGTTCTGGAAAGTACCTTGAAGATTCAAATGAACATTTTCTCTTCCCTTTGAAGGCTGCCACTATCATCATCTTGAATAATATTTGCCTTGGCTTATGACTAAGACCTGAACAATCTGTCAGTGTGTGTTACACCCTGGTGTCCTGCTACTCACCGCTGCCATCGTGCCCCTGCTCAGAGGAGAATGCCCCCGAGCAAAGCTGGGAAGGTCTGAGATGCTGTTCAGAACAATCAGCACTAACCTCAACATCTATCCTGGCTCTCCAGCAACCACACTAGTGATAAACACCATGCAAATTTCATACTGAAAAGAAACTCAATGAGCTGCAAGCAAGCAGCTCAGATCTCTCACTCTGAATATCACTTGTGCTGTTTGGCCCTCAACCCATGTTCCTTTCCCTCTAAAGCTTTGGCATGTTCAAGCCAATCACTTAAAACAACCCCACTGGCAGCACTCCCTCAGCTCTCACCCAGGAAACAGCAATTTCCACTCCTGGTTGCTTATTATGCTACTGCAACTAAAGCAGGGTCACAGAGAAAACATTTTCTACTTACAAAGAGAGAGTCAGATCAAATTCTAAACCATCACAGAAAGGCAGGAAATTCACTTAGCCATTTTCATTCAATTTTCATTTTTATGCTACTATAAAAACATGAAAATGACAGTATTTGTATATAGCAGCTTAATGGTAAGTATCTAGAAATTTCATGCAGAAATATTAAATTTATGCATTTCCATTTGCACCACCAAGATGAAGCACTATAACAGAACTGAGGTAGAACATCAGTCCTCTGCTACCTTGTCAGACCAGAATCAGACTGCAGATTTGTAGTTTCTTTAGGTCTTGCAGCCATGATGTAGCTAATGATTCAAGTTCACAATTCAGCAGTAAGGATGAGAGGTCTGACCCTAGAATTCTGGCCCAGAAAGCCTTTAAGGCTGGTGCCCATCAGGAGAACATGGGAATGAATTTCACTGCTTTGCAGAGGATTTCAAAATTGAGAAAGAATACTCGAAAAATTTTGTCATCTCTGGAAGACCAGAAGGCTCTAACCCATGGGAATCCATCATCCTAGAAACATATGGCCAAATAATGATTCCATTTAAATACCCCCACACATTTTAATGGAATGTTATCCATTGCAGACAAATTCCATATTGTCATCCTGTCTCAGGTACTTTGCAGTACAAAGTGGGCTGTTGCCAGCGTTTTTTATTCAAAACCCTGTGAGTTAAAGACTCCACAGAGGAAATCAAAGCAACTCCATTGCATTTCACTCCTCTGTGCCACCTCGGCTCGTTTGTGTCCAGCACAGCTGGAACATCTGTGTCAGAAGCGAACTCCGGTGTCGGTGCTGCCCCAAGTGCCTTGTCTCCACCACATTAACCTGTTTTAGCAAATCAAATCCAAGCAGCATTTACTGTACCCTGGTTTTTCCTAAGAGACCAGATCAGCACCTAATCTCTTTTATTTTTCCTTCTTCTGGCCACAAATGTCATTTTGGGTAAGAGAACGCATCCCAGCTACACAGGAGAGCAAAGGAACAGCATTTTTGGTCACTACTGAATCCCACTGGACGTGGTGAGGACAGATTTTCTTTTTTGCCTTTTTATAGTTAGCTTGAGCAGTACAAAGAAGCTAAGTGGGACAGAAAGTCAAAATGATGCCATTTGTACCACAGAGTGATGAGCAAAGACTGGACTGCAGCTTTTGGAGGTCAGACATCTATTCCTATGTAGTTTTACCAGAAATGGGAGGCAGCAGTACTTTATCTCCCATCCAAAAGCCATGGGAGGTCAGGCCTGTGATGGGGCAGCACTGCTGCAAGGGACCCTCACTGCTCACAGTTCCTCTCACCTTCAGTCTGTCTTGTCTAGGTATTTTTTTAGCAAAGCCTCCTTTGCGCATGGACCATCTACTCAGCAATGGTCCTGCATGTAATGCTTGAAACTGCACCCAAAACCTTCCAAGGTTTGGATTTTCATTCAGGCTCTGTCCTTGACTCTGTCAGGTGCTTAAGTACATGATTTGTTTGACGGACTTGTATCGTGCTCAAAAATGTGCTTAACTATAATTTTGGCATGAGAGCTGTGCTGAATTGGGGCCATTCTGCAGGAAGCCTGCCTCTCAGATCATTGTCACAATGTTTTAAAGTTCGAGATTGTGCAACTATTATCCTTTATTGCCCGTTTTATGCCAAAGTCTCTCTTTCTTTTTACATTCCTCTTAAAAGCAAAGCTATTTTGGAGCATTTAATATTATTTAATCTCTTTACTCTGGCAGCAGAGAAATTACAGGAACCATTACAATGGTCCTGTGTGAGCGTATGCTTTATTGATGTATATGCTGACCTAATATCAAATTGATTTTACTCAGCTTTTCTGCTGACCATGGAAAAATGCAAATTGGGTATTATATTTGCACACTAATTTTATTGGGCCCCTGTGTCTTCATAAAAAGATAAAGTTTGGGCTAATAAAAATAAAACATTTCTGGGGCTAATATAGGCAAATGTTTATGTAGGCAGGTAACAAATTGGTTTGTCATTTAGGAGAACATAAAGAGCACTAAAATCATCTTTAGGCAAAATAGATTGGTGGCTTTTGCTTAGCTTTTAGCTTTCATTTGCAAAATCAATTTAATGTAGCACAGTGTCTCAAAGAAAGGGTGACACAGGATTAAGACATTAATTGTATTCCCCCTTCATAACTCCCCTTATTCAGAGGCCCTGGGATTTGAGTTTGCTCTTGTTCCAAGCAAATTAAATATATTTCAGCAGAAAATGGGAAAAAAGGAACCTTTAGACTTTTGCCATGTGTGAGCATCCTATTGGGACAAACAGGGTCAGGTAGGAAAGTGGGACTCAGCATTCTGCAGGCAGATGTTGACAGAATTATCAACACTTGTCAGTGCCACCAGGAATCTGAAAGCAGAGTACCTGTGTGATGTTCCTTCTTGATGTGCCTTTGTTCCTGCCTCCTCTTCCCTCTCAGCCCTCTGTAACAATGCCCTGTGCACCCCCAAGGGCCTGCAGCCCTGCTGGAATGCAGCTGAGTGAACTTCGATGACAGTTTAAGTAGATAGGCATGTATCAACAGCCTAACTTCTCTTTATCAAAAGGAACTGCCCTATTTACATCTCAGAGCAGGCACTATTTCTACCCAGCTCTTGGTTTTCAGCCTCTCCTTCCCCTTCCTTCCCTTGCTCGCTTGCAGGGTGTTTTGGAGGGGTTCCATGTGGTGGGAGGTTACATAAACAGTTTTGATGTTAATACTTGACTGCATTTTCAACTTAATAGCCCAGCAAAGGGAATCTGACTGTGAAGCAAAAGGCCAGAAATATCTCCTGGTAAAATTATGCTGAAGCACAGATCGAGCGACACTGCAGAGCTATTTGCAAAATCAGAAATGGCAAATGACTACAGAGCAAGAGCCCCCTTACCTCCCAGCCCCATTTGCTTGTTCCTAATCTTCATTACATCTTGTAAGCAACCACTTTTCCATTTGGGCTTTCTGATACTGGCAGCTCACTATGCTTTCGAGGCAGGAAAATTAACTGCACGCAAAACCAGTCAAGGTACACTCACATCTTTCCTCCCTCCTCATCTCCACTTAAAAAAAAAACCTCCAAAAAACACTCCTAAAAAGCTGAGGTTTTGTTTTTAAATTATACATATTCATTTGAATGTTGGAACATACAGTCCTATGAATAAGAATAGAAGTCTGGAATATGAACAGCACATTATTCGTCCTCAAACGGCCAAGGTGATGACAACTCACAATTAAGGATGCAGACAGTAGCATTTAATGTCACCTACCTGCATCACTGTCATATCACAACAGTTTAGCAGGCAGGTCCCCAGCCTTTCTTTTTCCCTCTTCTGCTTTGCTATTTATAAAGTCAGGATGGAGTGTGCATCAACCCCTTGCCCTCCAGAGACCGGAGGCACACAGTAAATTATGGGAAGGCTAAGTGGTACATCAAATGTGTCTCCTCAAAGCTATACATCATCTTGTTAAATTTGATGTCTAATCCCAGAACCCCAGAAATCATTCCCAAAATCCCAGAAAATGCATGTGTCCTTCAGATGATATAGAACAAGAAAGTAAAGTTTACCTGCCGGGAAAAGGAAAAAAAAACACCAAGAAAAAAACATTCTAGACACGATTTGCTAAAGTCTTCATTTTACTTGAGTGTCTTTCAATGCTATTTCCTTAAACACCATTGACTCAGAACTCACCCATCTGTATTTGAATACATGAACTCTGATCTACAGTACTCACTTTTTTTTTTCCTTGCAATGGTCGACAGTAAATTACAAACTGAATAAACCAAAGCACATCCTATTTATCTCTCTCTAAAAATCCTACATCTGATAGAAATGCAGTATCTTACATATGCAGCAGCACTTCTCCAGTCACCACCAGTGACAGCAGCCATGATCTTCAGCCATTCCACAGGGTTCTTAACTGAACTCCACAGCCCCTCACCAGTGAAGAGATGGAAACACTCAGGAGCTGCCTGCTGCCCCAGAAGAACTCATCCTTTGGGAAGGAATCAATACTAACTGGTATCTTTCTTGCTCTCCCTGTTCAGAGCTATCATCCCTCTAGAATTCTCACCATCCCAGTAGCCTTCACTTTTTGCAAAGGGAACTAAAATATTCAGATGCAAGACATTTCCACCTGAAATACTACATTACATGGGTATTTTTTCAGTCTGTCTTTAAAATCCAGGGATTCAAAAGATGATGCTAGCACCTGTTAAAAAGCAATTCTCTATCAGCTCTCTCCAGTGGAGAGGGCTATGGGTATGTTTGTTTCCCATAAGTATGCATGGACTTAAAGATAAGAGAATAATTTATGTCAGAATTTCAGCCAAGGTAGAAAAGAGGGAATTAACCACCCCCTCACAGAGTAGTCCAGCAGTTACAGGAGCAGCCAGGACACCTTTGATCCGTTTTGGGATTTTTTTTCCCAGTTTTCCTTTGGCTTTGCTTGTGATTAACTTTAGTGCTCAGACTTACCCATATAAAAACTGAGCAAAACCATGTGCACTTCAGAAGAGAATTGAGAGTCCCAGTACAGCTATTCTCAAAACTCTCCTAGTTTCTTTGAGATGCACAGCCACATCCTTGTGCTCATCATGGATTTTTCCAAGGAAGGCAGCACTGAAAATGACATTTAGAGCTGCCATGAGATGCAACTCCAGAATCTGTAAGTCCAGCATCTCTAACTTCTCAAGACCAATGGATAAAAAGAGAGGGAAGGAACAAGCTGCAAAACAACATGCAAAAATCAGGACAGATATTTCTAGGAAGGGGCAACTAGAAAACCTCCATTCACTGGGGCTAGGTTTCGTATTATTCACTTAAGAAACAGGCAAAAAGTATAACAGGAGGAGAGTTAGGTAAAAAGAAAAATTGGAGTGGCATGAAACAGTGGACAAAGTTGGAGACCTATTCAGTTCTCTCTTTGTGAGGTAAAAAACTGAAAAGCAACCAAAGTTTCAGCCTGCTGGGCTAAAGTCTCAAACCTGGGGGAGCAGTGAAGCAGCACAACCAACATTGTCACCGATTAATCTCCTGTGTTCCACCTTCTTGACACTGACCTGAACAACATGAACCCTTCTCTCTCTCATTCTTCCTAAACACCCATTGAAAAGAAGTGGGGACATGATCAATTATAGGCCACAGGAGATGATTATTTTTCTGATTTATGTGTTGCATCAGACCCTCCCTGGGCAGAAGGACAAGGACTGACAGGGTTAGGAAGAATAAAACCTTCAGTGTACACAACCTTGAAAGCAGTGATTCCAGGCAAGATGTGCAGGGTGTTCTGCAAGGGGTTTTGGCCTTTGCTGAACTATGACTGTGAGCTCTTCTGTAGCTGAGCCAGCAGTCAATAAAAAAGCAACCTGCTGAAATGAGATTCATGAAGAGCCATGCTCCTCTGAACGTGACACTGACCTCTCTGGGAAACACTCTGTTTGGAGAAAGGCTTCAGCCCACAGACAAGAAACAGACACCAGTGAATTGTTTCTCTTTTCATATTCACCACTTGCCTGAAATCAAAATTCAGCCCCAAACATGCAGCACTAGAAATTAAGATGCCCAGTAGAGGGTCTTACACACCAAATTCAAATTTTGAACTACTTCAGCAAGGTGGGGGATGCAGACTATCCTCAGGGCTGAAGTACACACACCCCCAAGGCAGCCAGGAGCAAATCCTCCTTTACTGTAATGTTAGACATTGGCTTCAAATCAGGATGAGAAACCTGTTCTTCATGGAAGCAGGATGGCAAAGATGGGGTGGGAAAGGCCCCATTTTCACAGCCCCCTGCTTTTGTTCATTGGTTCTTGGCAGATTTTAAACACAAAGACATGATGTCAGGGAGTCTGTGGCTTGGGGGGAGTCAGCAGCCCTAAATCAGCTTTGCTTAGATGTGTGCCCTCCATTCACTGGCAATGACTCCAGCACCAGCAAGTGTCACAGACATGACCTCAGACAGAAGTGCACTGAGAATATTGGGCCTACATCATAAATCCCAGAGTCTGGCAGGAGAATGTCCTGTCACACCCTTGTCCTTTCCTTCAAACAAAGGGTGAGATGCCTGCCTGGAGGCAGGGCACGTTCCACTCTCGTTAAGGGCCAACAACTAAGCAAGCTGCCATTCTTATTCAGATGCTGCTGATGACATTTTCCCCTCTGTTGCAAAAACAATTATCTCAAAGATGTTTAAATTCCACCTGGACACATAAAACCTTCTCTTTCCTCAGCCAACCTGCTGCCTCAGTCCCCTGCCTTGCAACAAACTGAGAACAGCTCCTCTCACAGACGTGATCCCTCTCAAAGCTCCCTGTAAGCACCATATTAACTTCATGTGCACGAAAGTGCCCACCGATCCTAATTGTCCTTTTTGTCCCATCGTTAGCTGGCAATAAATTCCAGAGGCACAGTCAATCAATACAGCACGGGGCATAAGGGAAAACACATTTTGTTGCCTGCGCTAGACACACACTGGAAGACTGTGAGAGCTTTGTAAAACCTCTCTAGTCAGCAAACTGTTAAAACCAATTTATACACACTCACACTCTCTCTCTCAAGGCAATAAGCCTATGGAGAATTTTAATTAAAGTCAAAGGAGCCTTTAAAAGTGGAGGGGGAGAAATCCAGCGCAGCGAGAAATAAATTAATAAAAACACGCTCCAAGTTGAAGCTCAAGGGGATCACTCTCAGTCATCATTTATTTAAAGGATGGGACACGTCAAAGATAGGAATGTCAAGTGGGAGATGCTGTGAAGCAGCAGAGGACAGAAAAGGGGCTGATGAACTGCATGCCACAGCTTCTGTAGCAGATCATTTTTTGTCACTTAGGTTACACTTGTGGCTGGCCACCTGCTGCTCTATACTCACTAGCTCTCAAAGATAGGCACTGAAATATCCATATTCCCTCTCACAGTTCATCTGGGAAGGACCTTTTAGCTCATCTAGACCATCCTTATCCGGTCAGCACCCAATTTCTGTAGAAAATTATTCATTTCTCTCAGCCTGAGGGCATTTTTCTTGGTATTTAGCCAGCAGTGTCTTTTGCTGAATTCCATCCTATTTGTCACTTGCTTCTTGCCTTGGTGTTTGCATTTTTTAAAAATTACTTAGTTTTTAATGCATTATCCTAGCTTTTGCTTGGGCCATAAACTACTCCAGAGGAACTGACTGACTCTTCCAGATGAATTCTGCACACAGGGAAACCACAAATCTGTTCAATTCTCATGTTCCAGAGCTCAAAGGAGAGCTGGCATCCTGCTCCTCACCTGTCACTTTTGCAGCCACCAAATCTTGTAGCCTTTTCCATAGCACAGGGAAGAGATTTCTTCACTCAAGGCCAGTTGCAAACAAGCAGTGCCACCTTTCTTAACTTCAACAACTCCCAGTATCAGCTGCTGGAGCAGCTTCTCATCACCTCTGCCTGTCTTACAGCAGCTCAGTGGAGTGTAAGATGCTTGTGTGGATCAGTGTCCTCAGCAGCCTCCTGGCTACCAGTCTGTGGCCAAGGGAATATAACACTTCTAGTTGTGGCTGTATCAAAATATCCCCAGCATCAGATGCAAAACAAATCATGTGATTGTACTGGAAACCCATCCATCCTCAGCCTTCAGCTGCAAGAATTATGGAGATCCAGTACTGACTGCCTATCTTGACAGTCATTATCTTATTTAGAGACTCTTGTGCTGTCTATTTTCCAGCTAGATCCCTTGGTAGAAAAAACTTCATGGATTAATAAGACCCTACATTAGTTTCCATGTAAGAGCATGGTAATATGACTCATTTCCAATGTAGAAAAAGAATTCCAATTATTCCAAACATTAATAAGTATATTTGATAGTCAATGTGAATTGAATTATGTTTTGCCCTTTCCCATTAAACAAACCAAAACACCCTTTTCATGGAAAGAGGGTTAGAAAGGTTAAAAAAAAATGAAGAAAGTCAAAGTCATTACATTCCAATCAAACTTGATAAATATGTAAATTACAGCAACTAAACAGTTGTCTTTGACAAATGGCTTCCACGTAATGGATTTTTCATAGTAATGAGGCTACAGTGCAATTGTTTTTTTAAGGCCTTACATTTCTCATTAATAAAAAGTGTGAGTCAGTGTGCACAATGTTAACATTTAGCAAAAAAAAAAATAAAAAATTAAGAAGCAAAAAATATTTTCAGACAGCAGTTGACATCACAGAGGGATGCCTGAGACTGTCACTGCTTCCATCAACATTGACACATTGTTGACTACCCTTTAATTAAGTAGCTTGAACTTGAGGAGGTACTCAGTGCAAAAAGAAAACCCAAGACTTTGCCACTTGTGGTTCAAGGGGTTTGTTTTTCCATCCAGACCATCAGAGGTGCCAGCTGCATGTGCTACACAGGCCCTGCAACACATATGAAAATGGCAAAACAAGCAAGGAAATCACTTCATGACATATCAGCATCTTCCTGCCTCCTTGAGTCCACTGGAATTTCAGACCACATCAACCATCACAGCACCTGTGCATCTCACTACCTTCCTAATGTAGTTTGAACACCACTCCAAAGAAAAAGATTCATGGAAGATGACCCTGGATCATACAGCACTGCTTGCAGTTGCCTTATCACTGTCCTCAGAACACCCCAGGATTCAGCAAGGCTCCTCTAAGCCTCTTACTCTTGATTTCTGCTCACTTGATGCATTTTGGAATGACAGAAGGGCAGCATTGAAGGTGGTTGGAGCCTGCAACAGCTTTTCCATGTAAAGGAGCAACAATGGCAGTGAAAACGTCTCCAGAATCACAGGGGCTCCCTTGCCATGGCCCCAGCTTTAGCAGGACCAGAGCACTCAGAGTCCCCTTTAGAGCAGGCTGCTGGCAGCCAATTGCTGCCACACTGAGCCTGCTTTTCTATCACCACATCCCCAGGCCCACAGCTGAAATGGACTTCTCCCATCTCTTCCAAAGGAGTTTCCTCTGCAGGCACCTTGCCACATCTGCAGAAGCAGTGTTGTTTCCCTACTCCCACTCCCATCCTGATTAAAATAGAAAAAACAGAATAACTAAAGGGAGAGTGGAAAAGATTAATCCATTTTTCTAAGTTTCCCAACTCCTCCATCCTGTGCATTATCCCAAATCACCCTGGTGCTGACAGGGCTCCGTTTACATGTTCTGTATGGTACAAAAATTCTTGAACAAGTATAGGGGAGAATTTCAACGTGCATGCCTACATCATTTAATACAGTTTTGGCTGCTCAGCCCTTCCTGTTTGAGCGAGGTCTGCATCCACATCCCCTCACTATAAGGAATTCTGCCACCTGGCATTTGAATTCCTGCGCCAAGGATACCTCACTGAATTTATATTTACTCCCAAAGACTCTCTGTGCACCCAAGGGTCAGCCAATACAGGGTGGTGACAGATCAAAGACTCTACTGCTGATTTTAAGTTATTTAAAGTAAAAAAACAAACCTTTTCACCCCAATCTGTTGAAAGTAAATAAGGGTGAAGAAGGGAAAACACAGCCAGGGGGAATGTCAGTGGGAAATAAGGACAGAGGAGGTGGAGGAGAGGACTGTTTATAAGTCTTCTAATAAGCCTCTAAACCCTGGCTATATCTCTGCATGCATGCATTTCTTTTGCTGATACAGGATGCATACTCCATGTAATGCTATTCTTGTGAGCCAAGAAAATCTGCATGTAATACAGCAGGAGAATGCTAATGACCTTCAGCTGAGCTGGAATCCAGCAGCACTTCCCTTTATCAAAGGTAGGCTTCAGAGCCAACAGTCAACCTTGGGGTTCCTCATGGAGCTGAAAATCAGTGAATACAAACATGACACATCCCAGTTTGTGCTAAGTGTCCCCCAGTTGTACAGGATTTGGTAATTCTTCCCAAATATCCCTCAGGCTATAGAAAAGGTATTTCTCAGACAGCACTTTGTCAGTCAGAGAAAAGTAATTTCAAGCCCATTCAAATGATGAATCCTTGAAGCAAGGTGGGTTAACCAGCTCATCCAGCACAGATCAGTGAGTGGTTAGCACAACCACCAGCAAAACATCTGTACCTCAAACTCCCTCCTCCTCCCTGGCCCCACCAGGCTGGGAGGACACTCCCTGGTGTTTCCCAGATCGCTGATGAAAGGCACGTGCTACCCAACCATACTGTTCTCCAGTCAAAAATATCTGAGAGATCTGGAGCTTTTCCAGATGAAAGAAAAATTTAATAGGGACACTCCAGACTAGTGGAAAAACAAGAGGTAACCCTGCTGTCCTTAGGAATATGTAACACAAAAGCTCGATTTGAATGAAAAGCTAAGTCAGCTTGCACCATCTTCTCAGTTTATGAACTGATTTAGAAGAAACAGAGAACAGATTAGCCTTAATTTGCTTTATCTTTGCATTCCCAATCTATTGATTATAATAATTGTGGAAGCTATCTTCCCATTAGCCACAGTTATTACCATACAGAGCACACGCAAAAGCCAGAGTGGATTTAAGCGGTTTTGTTTCCAGAGTGTTGGTTTAATGTAGCCCTGCACCTTTCCAAGGCACAGAAAGAAAAAAGAGAGCTTCCATGCCATTAAATTCAAGCAGATTTTTCTCATCATTGCAGAATTTAAGCTTTCAAACCAGACATATCCACAATGATGATATTTAGGACTGAACCCTGGAGAGGCTTTTCAGAAGTTGTCGGGACTGAACCCAGACCAGTGTCCTAGTTTTGAGAAACTGTCTAAAATGATGGAAAACTTTCTGAAGGTCATTGTCCTCTATCAAACACATAATGTAGCACTGTCTGAATATGAGAAGTCAAAAATCCTGTGTTCTTTCTGTTGCTCTTCCACCGAACCGATGAGTAACCTTTCAAAAGACATTCAGGAATAAATCCGCAAACAGATTTAGCCACTAAAGTAGCCTAAATCCCATTTAAGTCCATAGTTTAGATCTTCAAAAACTGCATTCAGCTGTCACCTAGTTCAGGAGATGTCAGTATCCATAGGCAACCAGAGTTCTTCCTTTGGCCAAGTCTCCCAGAAATCCATACACCTCTGCCTCTCCTGCTAGTTTTAATAGATATTTCCAAATTGCACCTAAGAGAAGAGCACCACAAAAATCACTGAGGTCAAAAAATAGTGGCAACAATCTCTGAGTTTTCAACATTTATAGGCTAAGAAGATCTGCCCAGCACTAGGAAATGCTCCAGGCAAAACCCCTTCCTTAGGCTGAAGACATCTGAAACCACATTTGTGCTTCCAGGAGTATCCTAAGCACATTAGAATTGAGATTTTTTTTTTCATTTTTAAAAGTATATAGCATTAAATAGCACATGAACCAGAATTCTGTTTTCCCTCCCTCCACACTGACACCCTGAATAGAAGATTACAGGATCATGATTGCTCTTGCTCAACTGCTAATCCTGGAATACTGACCTAGGCAACAAAGAAAAGTAGCTTCTGCATGAAGACATAAGCACCTCTTCCCATTCCCAAAGCCTGAAGACTGGGATTCTCTCAAGGCTCAAATTTAGAACACAGTTTGACAAACCTAAAATTACAGGGGGTGTGTTAAAATATTGTTTCCCTATCCCAGCTCTCCCCTGACTTGTCTGTGTAGCTTCAGGAGGGAGGCCAGAGTGAGAGGACCTTCCCAGGGCTGACAGAAGATGTGAACTGAAAACAGGAACAGAATCCAAGGACTGTCCTTGAGCACACTCTGCTTGACTGCCTTGAGTTAACTGGACCTTTGGAACCCTTATTTTGGGCTTTTTCTGGGAGCACAGATGACTATTGAAAAACTGATGGTTATTTTAAACAGCAGATCAGGTACCTTCCAAACTGAGGATGGTGAAGCTGTGGATGTCCCATCCCTGGAAGTGTCCCAGGCCAGGCTGGACATGGCTCTGAGCAACCTGGTCCAGAGTAATGTGTCCCTGCCCAGGGCAGGGGGCTGGAAGGAGATGATTTTTAAGGTCTTTCTAACCCAGACTATTCCATGAAGAAAATTGGTATAGGGACTGCATATGCCCACCCTACTTTTTTTTATGTCTGTTTTCACAACTCTTACTTTATTTTCCTCCAGTTTGAAAGCACTAGTAATGATTATCTGGTTTTATACATTGCTTTGAGATCCTTGAATCAAATAAAACCTTTACATCTCTCTGCATTTATTACTAAAGCCAAATTATGCCTGTTTCTTCTCTTCCCTGTAAAACAATCTGGAAAGCGCTTTCCCAAAATCTACACCTTGATCATGCAGTATTTTATCTACAAAAATGCAGATCTCAGGTTGTCAGGGTGGTATTTTTTTTTTCTTGAATGGATAGAAGACATCAGAAGAGGGAGAAAAAAAAAATCCCAAAACAAACCACCAACAAATCTTTCCTGGGGATTTTTTTGTTTTATGGCTTTCCTACTCCTCTAGGTGTGGGTCACATATGTAAGTGGCTTTTCATGGCAACATACATCCAAGATTATTCCAATATAAATCAATAGTATATATATTTTAGTTCCATTTTTAATATGCCATTCAACCTTTTTTTTTTTTTGATAGAAAAAGAGAACCTGAGCTGCATATAAATGGGTCACAGTACCTCATGTTTACTGTTAAACATGAATTAAATCTGAGTAGCTTGGCATATCTCTATAATAAAAAAGGCACTATTAATAAGATTTCATTAAATGGAGAGCTAATGTGTAACAGCCTTATATCAGATATGTGAAAACAGAGTTTCATAACAAGGTTGGGAAAAGTATTATCAAGGACCTAAGTAGAAAATTTGTCTTTCTCGATACTGGAGGAATTTATATTTGAAGAGTGTTCTTTCCTATTGAGATCTTCATTGACTTGTACAAAAATACCGCTTTTAATCTCAAATCCCCACTGGCATTTTCATATAAGCACTGAAAATGCTATTGGGCTTTAGAGATTTAATTTAATGAAGGAAAAGTATTTCTATTAAAGTGTGTAAATTTTTTTTTATTTTATTTTTTTTTAAACACAACATCTTCTGAGGAACCAGGGAAACAGGATTATTTTGAGCTCTGAAAAACCGACTAACCTGTGCCCTTGTAGAACTCCTGCTTCACAAAGGAAGCTTAACAGCTGTGGCAAAGCCTGTAGGTGCACTTGAAAAGGGACCCTACAGCCCCAAGTCATCCACACTGAGAATGCCAAGCCTGGAAAAGGCAGCAGAAAGAGAGGAAAAGAAATGTCCCCACGCAGCCAGGTTGTTTGTGCTGAGCTGCTGCATCATTAAGCTCCATTCTGAAATGTCAAAGATGGGAAAAACTCACCCAATAGCTACTAAATCTTCTGCATTAATAGACTGATCCTCTCATCTGTTCATGTCAAAGAGTATTAGGTCTGGCTGGGTAGGCAACAAATTCACTGTTGGGGTAAATGAAAGCCACTCCATCAATGTGGGCAGGATTGCACCCATTGGCTCCTGTGATGAGATAGGCTGAATTGTGCCATTTAAGATTTCCTCCATACTAATTCTCACAGTACTGCTCTTGTGAGGCTGAAAACCTATGTTTTATCTGCAGATCACCCATGTCTTTCTTGTATGAATATTCATTACAAATATAAATTCCTTCTCATATTGAGAAGGCAAGTGCACTTGACACCAGGAGGCCTCTCAACAGGACACTGCCAGGGCTGACAAGCTCAACAGCAGTAGTTCTATTTGTGTGCAGAGCCGGCACAAAGTTAAATTTCTTCAATCTAAAAAAAAAAAAAAGAAAAAAAAGGGTTTTTTTTAAATTAGGAACCAAGCCAATCACCGAGTTACAGCAATACAAACCACACAAGCCATCTTCTACAACAACAGGTGGGCCAAGGAGTTGCATGAAAAAGTACTGTGACAGCAGAAGAGGGCAGAGCAGATATAAACACCTGACTTCTCATGAGATCTCCTACTTATCTCATATTTGGACAGCCGGCTCTGCAGAGAGGTTGTTTCTGCAAGGAGGTGCAGATAACAGAGTACCCAGACACTGCCACAAACAAGAAAAAGGTCATCTCCTGCTTCTGAAGTGAGACAACCTCAGTGGAAAAAGAGTCCGAAGGTCTGTGGTGAAACACTGATTCCTCATAACCAGCTGGGAGGGAGTTGCTGCAGGTTTCTTTTCACCAGACCCGCAGCCCAAACTGCTAAATCTCACAGTTCCCTTTCCCAGGTCTAGCTGCCCATGGTGTTTATTCAGCATCCTCAGCCCTTGCAGGTAAGCAGTATTTCCCCCAAGCACCACGAAATTGTGGACAAAAAGATAATTGCGCCATTGACCTGAATAGATCCGTGATTCCCCTGTGTGCTCAGCCAATACAGCCACGAGCATTTCACTGCTTGGAGCTTCTGTGGCTACCAAAGGAAAGCCAAAGTTGGGATTTCACATAGCCTCCTGCATCAGGTCTGTGATCGGTGCCAAAAGACCTCATGCTTCATTTCACAGGGTTAAAAAGTCAAATATGACAAATCTGGGAATATGGGCAATCACCTGAACTAGCTGGAAAAGTAAATGCACCAGAGGCACAGATGGAACGTAAAATTAATTTTCATTTAAACCTAATTAAAACAGTGGTCAAAGATCATCCTTGCATCTTTATTAAAATAAACATGTTGTTTGGTGGATATTTGGATAGCTGCACATCTGATCTTGACACACCACTGTTTTATTCTAATTGACTCCATCTATTTTTTATTGTGGGTAGCACGATGGATCACACTCCGATTTCACTTACTGCTCTTGAAATTGTCCCATGTGGGTGCACAGCTCAAGTGCAAAGAGAGACATGGTGTTGATGCTTGGATAACAAGCATCCAGAAATTCCCATTTCTACTCAAGTGTCACCCAAAAGTTTGCAAATAGTTATTATGCAATAGACTCCTTTTTGGTTTTGCATGAAAGCAATCAATATTATTACAGCATTTTTGCAAAGACTGTGTTGGTTTTTTGCTAAAGAAGCAGGAGATGCACTGGGTTATGCTCTGCATAAAACCACAGTCCTGCCTCAAGGGCTATCACAAAAGTGGCAGATTAGTTCCCTTCTTCCACAATCTAAGCATAAACAGGAGAATAAAACCCTGATTTGATGTCACACGATGTGGATAATACAAAGGTCCATCTAGTTTGTTCATTTATTTTAAAGCATCCATTGATTTTTTCAATCAGAAGCCAGCCTGTCTCCCTAAACCAGTTTACCCAGGTTTTAATTCAGAACAATTCTGGAAGGCGTGACTACCCCCACCATGAACGGCCTCAAACTTTGGATACAGGTGCAAACTTCACAAAGGACCTCTGTCACCTCAGGAAACCAAA
The DNA here is from genome assembly GCA_013400435.1 of Pycnonotus jocosus. Taxonomy (NCBI): domain Eukaryota; kingdom Metazoa; phylum Chordata; class Aves; order Passeriformes; family Pycnonotidae; genus Pycnonotus; species Pycnonotus jocosus. The sequence goes on along the minus strand of VWYP01009972.1, from coordinate 57,799 downwards.
CAGAAATCCCAGTACTGCTGAAAAAACCCCCCAAAAACCCTTCTGGGTAAGGCTCAAGCCACGAGGGACCATCCTTCAGCCAGCATAAATTGTTCCTGCTCCACTGGAGCCACTGGAACCGTGAATGACCACTTGCCTCAGCTAAGGAATGGCCCTGAGTCACTGGCTCATCTCTAATGGCACTGCCAGGGGACAAGGTGGATGGAAAGGAGAAAACAAGCAGGGAGAAAAGGTTGATGGAGAGCAGCAGACAGGGTTGTTCCTGTATTATTTTTTTTAAGAAGCTGGCACTGTTAATAGAAATCCTCCCTCTTCCACTGCATTCTTATGCAAAGCTCAGATCTGAAGGTTACCTGTTTCCCCAGTGACTTGAAATGGAATTTTTTGTCAAGTAATCTCTTCAATCTGTCTCTTCCTGTATTTATAGAGCATAAAAGTAACCATAAAATGCCACCTTTTTTGAGCAAATCTAATCTGCCCTCCCAGTAATACCAGGCCACATGACGATTATCTCATTTTCTCTTTGACAAACGTGGACTTATTGGCTGGTCATTGTCAAAAATATGCATGTCTCCACATCAGATACATAAGAGTAAAGGCAAATAAAAAATATGAAACACTGAGCATAGGCAATAAGAGGCTGATGTCTCTGCCTGGTGACCTGTTCTGCAGAGTCAGTGACACAGAGCAGTCTGTCATTTTCTCTGCACTGTTTATGGCTCTTCCACTCCTCTTTTCCACTTCAGTTTCAGACAAGGAAAGAGGTAAAAAAGGACAAGATGAGCAAAGAAAACTACTTCTGCATGAAGGGCAAAAAAAAAAAAAAATCAAACTCTTAACAAAAGGAAAGCAGTGAAATAGCCTGGTTTTGGACACCTTGTTTGGGGTAATCACGATCTCTATAAAGAGACAAGGTCAAAGGTTTCTGCAGAGGGTTTCACTCGATTTTCTGTGGATGGAGACAGACTGTATCTGAAGCTCAACAAATGCAGAATGCAAACAGTAAAGATGAGAGGGAAAAAAAAAAGCATCTATTCCAGACTGCCAGCTATGAAGGACTGGGAGAGGAAAGAACCAGCCCTTAAGAAAATCCAGAGTGTTACTTAATTCAGCAAGAAATAACAAGCAGCCCAAACGAGGCAGTGACAGCCTCAGTGGGGATGCTCCTTGTGCAGCAGATATGAGCTGCTGGAGTGCCAGCACGGTGACACTCAGCTTGAGTGGTGACAGCCCGATGTGACCACTGCAAGGCACAACACAGCACTCTCCCTGAAGCTTCACTGCCTCACTGAGCAACCCCCAGCCACATCTAGGTCAGGCACAGAGACTCAGATCCTAAACTCAAAGGAGAATTCTCCTCTCCCAGTCGAGGCTGAAGCCTTGAATCCCTTTCCTGTGCTGACAGTGGCAGGGTTTGTACCTCAGTCCCGGCAGTCAGGCTGCACAGAGCCCAGCCGCTGGGAGAGCTCCTTTGCCAGCAGTAGCAATGGATGTTACACGAAAAAAAAAAAAAGGTAAAAAAAGGTCAATCGTAGCCTCGGGCAGAGGAATGGAGAGTTCTTCTGGCTCCCTGGGAAAGCACAGGAGAGCAGAGCCTGATAAAGGAAGTACTGAGGCTGCAGGGAAGAGATTAGGCAGGAACACATCCAGGAGGATATTCAAAAAGCTCTGTCCTTTTTGAATCCTCGGGATTTAGACGATAAGGAAGAATCAGGCACCTAACTGCCTTCCTGTACCTTGGCTTTCAAGCAGGACTCATCCCACCTGGCTTTAAGAATTTAAGTAATGAGCCAAGCACCTCCAGAGAGCACAGCAAGCCTTGGTGGGACCAGGTACAATCTGAGCTCCCAGCCCTCCTGCCCTGACTGCAAGGGGAGTGAGGAGCCTCCAGCCTGGGCAGCTCAGATAAATGCTCATCCTTAGTTCTGACAAATCTATAGTTTAGTCTCTCCCCATTTCTCCCTCTGTGAAATAAAGGTCAGCCCTCTCCTATCACCAGCACATCCATTCTTACCACAGGCAATTCTCAGTGTGAAAGCTTCATCTTGCTTCTGCTTCGCACAGGAGTTCTCCAGCTGAGGGATCTGAGTAAAGCCTCAGCTCTGAGATGTATTTCTGTCAGGTGTGACACAGACTAAATTCTATTCCATGACTGCCTAATCCAAGCCAGGACCTGGGAGTACTCTGTGTTGGGAGAAAAGGCAGCAAGAGCCTTTGTGATGTGGAGAGCAGAGAAATGGGGGGAAATTGCAGAAGCCTTGCTTAGGTCCAGCAGCCACATTAAAGAACCCCCATCACAGTCATTGCACTTTATTCCTGCACTTTCATTTTCCAATATCATGAGACACACTCCAAAGGCAGATTTGCATTGCCAAGGTGTTACCAAAGTGAAGTGAAAGAGCTTAAAGCTTCTTTTATAGACAATGCATCTATTCATGGTAGATAAAGGGATTAAAGAGCCTACTAAAATCCATTAGAATCAGGAGTAATACTGCCACATATAGTTTTATTTTGCACTTTTATTATACCTTTCCTCACAGGATCTTAGAGCACTTGTCAAATGAGAAATTAGGCTCTGCTACTTTAGCAGCATAAAACAAAACCCTGCTTTCAGATAGAGAGGACAGCTCCACTGACAGCTGAAGGTCACACAGGAACAGAGCCTGGCTTGTGGGTTTCTGCTCTAAAGCCCATTCCCTTTTTCAATTAAAGGGATGACAGTGCCACATACACACAGTACTTGGGGTAAACATTTGTCTGAGTTCCTCATCTCCTCCTACCATTATCTGCACCATTTTTATTTGAATGCCTCATCATTTTTTTTTCCAGAGTTTTCTGCAAAATTCAAATGAACCGTGAACAAGAGAATGAGAGGTTTATTGAGCCATAGCAGGCTAACACTACCCATGTTCCTGCATGATTCGAATACTCAAGTGGCCCAGATGCTCTAACATTCAATTAATGAATTCCACAGATTTGGGAAGGGGGTGGAGGGAGGAAAAAAAATTATACAAGATGTTGGCTTTGCCATTGCATTATCCTAGGTGTCTCAGTCTGATGAAGGTTAATGAGGAGAGTTCAAATGCTAAGACATAATTAAATAGCAATAATTAAAGAAGCTGACACTAACAGAAGCAGCAAATGGAAAAAAGTAAGATTGTTTCCCTTTAAAAGAAAGTGGGATGTTATTGCTCCAAACACAACCCTAACAGGTTTATGAAATGAATCCCTGTATTCCAAAACACGAGACAAGCACTCATTAATTGGTATCATTACACATTTAATGCTGCCTGCCTTGCCTTCCCCAGTGCCATTTGCCTGGTTTTGGATGGGATCCTCAGCACAGTGAAGCCCATTTGGCAGAGCTGGACCCTGCTCAGATGGACACGAGCTGGTCCTGGCTGGCACAGAACTGAGAGGGCTTCAGACATTCCCCAGATGAGCACATTAGGAAAACTGACAATGAAAACCACTCTAAGACAGGCAATGCCCTGACCCATAATATTCTAGAAGCAGCCAGTGCAGGACATAAAGCTGAATGTTTGGAAAATTGGAATATTCAGATCCTAAAAGCTCTGGACATTTTGGTTCAATAGATATCCTTGCTTTAGACTGGCTGGTTCACACAGCATGAAGCAGAAAGGAGGAATTAAAAAAATAATAATAAAAAAGCAACTTCTAATTTATTTTTCTAATTAATTTGCAGCTGCTAGTTAACATGCATCTTTTGTTAATGACATCAAAACTTCCCACTGTTCAGAAAATTTCACTGATTTACTGAACACTTAAGAATCACTCAGCACTGTCAACATGGCAAGCATTGCCATGGTAAACACCGGTTTGCCTGCTGTTGAAATCCAACTCTGCATTAATGGAAATGAGGGAGACAAGAGGGTCTCTCCTAGCTGAATAAAGTTATGTTTAGGTACATATAAGGAAAGGAAAGGAGAGGAGAATGTATTGTTAAAAATTCAGTGCAACCAGCCTCCCTCAGAAAGTGTCTTTTTTTAAAACAGATTGATTCTGACATTTCACCTTTCTCCTGACCACTGGCTCCTGCAGTACTGGCACAGCATCCATCACTGCAAACACCTGAGGAGCAGTAAGTCTCCTTTTGTAGACCTGCCAGCAGCCAGTCAAGGCAAAACCTGCAGCTTTTTGAACAAAGGTGCAAAATCCAGTACCAGAGCAGACAGGTAAGAGCTCCTTTTCATCCCAAAGTCATCAGCATTTGAAGATAGGTCCCAACGGGTGAAAATCCAGTGCATCAATGCACTGAGCTCCCATGAACGCTTCCTTGGGTCATTTTGTCTTTCTAAGAAACTAAAATTATGAGGAGAAACCACTAAGAATAAGACTAACAACTAAAAAAACACCCCACCCTCCCTGCCTATCTCCATTAGTAGGGTGTGCTGCCTTTGTTCAGGGGTGACCAAGGGGAATCTGTTTACAGATGACTGGTGGCTGAGCTTTGGACAGCAGAAATATGTCTCCCATAATATGCTTCTGTCCATCTAAGCTAAAGTGCTCTGCTGTCTCTTTCTACCTACAGATGTCTTAAATTCAAGGCAAGAACTTGGCAGGAGTCTGAAACCAGGCAAAAAAGTACTGCAAATATATTCATGGAAGTTGTACATTTTGAAGCTTAGCAGACAGAAACCTAATTATAACTTCATAAGCTCTTCCCAAGGTTGATTCCACAGTGGCAGAACCTGGATAATCAACTTTCTGAAGCTGGTCACAGGGAAAAAGAAAAAAAAGAAAAAAAAAAAAGGCCTTATTTTCAGGACAGATTCAGGAGGGAGAAATTCTTCCAGTTATGCAGGAGTTCCAAAGCAATTGGCTCCAAGAGATCAACCACCCGTTGTAGCCTTGATACCAGCTCAAAAATAAAATGGTAATTACAAAAAATCCAGATGAACAGCCCCAAACCAAAACCTGTAGGCAAAGGGCTCTTGACTCCAGAACTCACACCCATTTCAGGATCTGCACCAGCAGAAATCCAAAGGGTTCTCACATTAACTGTTACTGTGATAAAACCACTTTTGCCCTTCAAGGCTTTTTGCGGAGATTTCAAACTGTCAAAAACCCAATTTGCATCCAGAGAAATGAGATAAATGCAAAGCATCTTTAGCTTTTAAGGCCAAAACCCGCTGAAGTTCCCATGACAATGACTGGAGGGCATTTAGATACATCTCCCTGCTCGTGACATGTTTTCATTCTTTCGCTGTCTCAACTGCTATACTCAAAAAGCCTTTGTTTATTTTAGCTTTTATGTTTCATTATTCCTCTTCAGGTTGCTGGGGTTTCTTTTTAGGGGTTTGGGTGGGGGGTTTGATATGTTTTATTTGTTTGTTTGTTTGTTTGTTTTTAAGGATGAATTGCTTGCATGGCTCATAATGACAGAATACATAATTACCAATTGTGAATTGTTAGAGCAGCATAAGAAAGTCACAACAAATATTTGCAAAATTTGCAACAGCAGTCAAAGCCTCAGGTACTAATCACCAGCCTCCAGAAAATCAAGAGTTAAACATGAACATCTAAACCCTTTTCTCCTTTGAACTGTTTCTAGTGAAACAGAATGGCCTACATTAATGGCCTTTAAGAGATTAAGGATGCAAAGACTAAAACTAGCCCTTAATAATCTAAACCTAAAATCTGATCAATTCAGGTAGACTATAGAGACAGTAAACTTCTAGAAACAAAGACTTCTAAGAATTACTAACAAATCTCTGAGGAAGATTTTTTGCTGCTCAACTGTTCATCTCACTGTTTCTTAGAAAGACTTTTCTTGTTTTCAAGATAATTTTTCCTGAAATAAGTGCACATAAACACCAAGGTCCTCTGGTCTGCTGTTAGAATAACATGCTCATGGCAGAGGAGATAGAAAAGGAAGGAATAGGAAAGGAAAATAGGGAGGGTTGGGGATCAGTTTCTGTACATCAGCAAGACAAGTTTTATCAGATTGGGAAAAATGATGGAGAAAAAGCTGCAAATAATTTTTATTTCTGTAATCCTACATAAATATAGCTATAATTCTGCTTTTATGTGTAACCTTTTGTTCACCTCACACACTGCACATTCTGCAGGCCAAGAGCTGTACCATTGTCTTTTATCCACGGTTAGGCACTTCTGTATTACTCCAAACTAATGAAACATAATGTTATCCTAATCTCCTCTGTAAAGCTTATCATCAATTGCCAATTATCCACAGCGCTGGGATGAGAAGAGGAAATAACAAAGTTGGCTCAGCAAAAGAAATTGATAAGGTGAAGCACATTTAAATTTGATAAATCAGTCACTGTTTTTAAGATGTGTATTTTTAAAAGGTGAATTTAAGAAGTTGGATGAGATCATCAATGTGCAAAAGAGTTTCCAAAAGATTAGTATCAAGATGATTCCTAAATAACATGGGTAATTGGCTGGTGAACAATCAAAAGACTCGACTACGCTGCAGCTCCATTCTTTCTTAGAGTACATTTAAATGCATCCTTTCATCTCTCACTGTGATTTATACTACTTTTATATAGTCTGTATTACAAGAAAGTTTTGGCCTTCAAATCAGATAGGTCCTCCAGGAACTCAATTATTCACCCAGTGAAAAGCTGCATGAAGGCCCTCCATATAATGATTTTCCCTGGCAGGGATTTCTAATGAAGTGATGTTCCAGTCAAGCAAGATGGTGGGCAAAATTGGACATTTGCAGGCAGCACATTCAAAATTATACATGGACAAAATTAAATCACTATTGAAGCATCAATTTCACTATGCTGAGCTTTCTCATAATTAATGAGGAGGCCATTCTCAATTTTCAAAAATAATATGTACAGTGCAACGCCATACACAGCTGTTTCAGACAAAATCAGAAGGTTTTGTCTCTTAAGATTGCCAAAAAATTGTAACATTCAAGGACTGTAATTGAAAGTTTTTGCATTTTCTTCAACATAAACACACAGAATACACACACTGAGTACAGCAGAGAAATTCTGATTCTAGTTTTAGAAACGTATGTAGCAAATGTCCATTCCAGTATCCACCTGATTTCTGGACAAATGAGCATCATTCTTTCTCTGCCAACACTAAAGGTAATGCATATCCACCATCACCTTCATCAATTTAAAACAAACAAACAAAAAAAATAGGGAAGAAACTACTAAATGGACTTTTTTTCTTTCAATAGGAAACCCTATTTTTATTGTCCTAGAGGCCAGGCATATGAGAACAGACACAGTTACAATATTCTTTCCTCCTTCAAATGCTTCACAATTTCAAAGAGAGAAGAGCAATGAAATTAAGAAAAGCGGAGGTGTAAGAGGAGTCATCAAACACAGTAGGGTTAAGACTGATTACCACATAAAATCCTGCCAGTGCCATCAGCCCTCTGCTTATTGTGAGCATGTACAAGTTTATTTTTCAAAGGCAGATCCTCTAGCATGCCAAGCCTAATTTTTTCATGTGGAGATGATGTGTATACTTCAAAAATCACATTTCTAAAGCTAGGAGACATATTCTGCAATGAAGCTGGGAAGGCACCTGCAGAGTTTTGCTCATTTACATCACACAATGTAGTAATCCATGATGCAGAATCTCCATAATTCCACATTTAACGGCTAAAAACTCCATACTGGGAATCAAGTTGGTACAGAGAAAACTTTCCTTAACAGGAAGAAAACCATGCTAAAACTCCATCAGATTTGTATTTTACCTGGGACACCCTGCCTCTCATCCTTCAGTAAATAGCCCAATATGAATACAATATTCCAGTGAGCCACTTATCTCCACCTAATAGTCCACTCTCTTCCCTCACTCCCCTAAGCACGAAGACAAATTATATATGGTTTTTAAATTCATTCTTTTGGTAATAAAGAAGCTTCTTATCAGTGATTTCATGCATTAAAGTGATGTCCCCTGGAGGTATAATTTCCCACCACAGTCATTTTAGCATCTGTTGGATCAGACTGTATTTACAATCTCCCTGAGTACTAATATCTGACCCTTGGCCTTGAGGTAGGAATGCTGATCCCCAGCTTTATCTGACAATTCTTCTTTTCCTGCAGTGGCCTCCAAAAGTAAATGAAGATTAGTTTGCTTTCAGGGCTTATTGATTAGGGATGGTGGTTGTGAGCTAACTTGGGTCATGATGGCTTACAGAGGTCTCGGGAGCCAGAGCAGTCATTTTCCTGCACAGATAACTGAAACCACAGAATTGCAAATGCAGGACAAACACACCCGGGGTTTAGGGGCAGACGGTGCTTTGTGCTGTAAAGAAACACACGTACAGAAGCATGCTTCTCCCTGCTTTAAAAACCCTTTAAAATACACTTTTCCCCTAAAGCTCAGAAAAGGAAAAGGGGTGATCGCAATCTCCACCACGCTCCTGTGCGGTCGCGTGTTTTCTTCCTGCACAGCGCTTTTCATCAAGGATCTCAAATTACTTTCCAAACACTGATTAATCCCTACCTGGGAGATAAGCATTCCCATACACACAGGAGGACACAGAGTGTTCAACAGCTTATCCAAGGACACAGAGTTCATGAGCTGTGTAGCTGGGAACCAAACCCAGCCTTGGCTGGGGCACAGGGGATGTGATCTCCAGAGTACGCCTCCAACCCACGATATTCCGTGCAATGCTGCAAAAACACATCACCCCTCACTCAAAACAGCTTTACAAACACCTTCAGCTATTAAAGAAAGTCATCATGGGCTTCAAAATGAAATTCACACGTCCTATAGAAGCGGCAGGGGGGAGGAAGATGGCCTCGGGCTGGAAAGACATTGCGTTGGAGGAGGCTGGAAAAAGTGGGCCTGACAAGAGTTTGAGGCTTAAATTGGTTCTTGCTGAAGACCACAACAGATCATCTATCACCTCCCAATAGAGTTAAACCCCAGATCTAACCCCGGGCCCCCGAGAAGAAGCATAAATAACAGAATTTCCGCTGAGGAGGAAGGCAGTGAGGAGCAGCACTCACTATTAACTTCTCGGTAGTGGAAGGACTGCAGTGCAACCATTAACTCAGTGTTTGTGGGCTGCAGTCTTTGAGGCAAAACCACTGAGCTTAATATTAGGAAAAACCAGCACAGAACTATCACTAAACTTGCACAGAGCTACCATTTCTTAAATCTGTGTCTAATACTTCATTTAATTCCCATGAACTAAGTATGCCTGTAAAGTAGCCAGCAGGTATGGGGAGAAATACAATACAAATATGTAAAAATATTTCATATTTTTGTAGGTGATGATGAAGAAAAGTGAATTGTTTAATAAAGTGCTGTTTGAACTTCAAAACAAAACAGGAGTAAAACACTTAAAATCTGAGATACACCAGATTTTAAAGCAGCTATACAGATGAGTAACATTTTAAGTATGCACAAAAGTACAAACTGAAGAAAATATAGAAAATATTAATTGAATGAAAAAGAAAATCAGTGCAGCTTATTCGAATAAACAATAAAAATTTTGTCAAATAAATAAGTTGCTGAAATCTTGTAATTTCTCCTTATGCAGTTCCTGAACATCTGCCCTGCTATATGTGACATTTTTCTCATCCTGTGTCCACAAACCCCCTCTCCCATGAGCAGAACCCCAACCCACACAGGAATCCCTCACCTCTCCTGCCCTCCCTGCCCCTGCATAGGTTATGGCATCCTGTTCTCCTGCCTTAAGTTCATACCTTGCTATTGAACACAGTAATTGGACTCTACCCTTCAGCACAAAGAGGCAGTTTCAGGTATTTCTTCTGGACTCAGTGCAGATTTCTGTGGTGGTTAGTCAGTAAGCCTAACAAAGACTGACTCCAGGTGAAGGGATAATATGCCTTGTGTTCCTCACTGTTCACTGCACAATTCTGCTTCCCACTTACTTTGGTCATATAAGAGAAAAAAAAAAAAATCAGAATTTCTGATGTTGTTTTTCTTCTGGGTCACTGAAGGAACTAACATCATACATCTTATGCAAAATCACCACAAAAAAATGACTCTTATATTTTGGACCCTACAAAAGACTCTGCAATGAGCTGTGCTGACAACCACTGTGTCCAACTGGATGCAGTTCAGCTGAAGAGTTTCTGCTTCTGCATTGACATTCTTCAGGCTGCAGAGCAATCTGTAGCTCACAATCATTATTTCATTAATATCTAAAAATCTTGAGGTGGTATTGTGAAACACACACTGAGAAGAGGTGCAAACAGTAAGTTTTTCCAAACCAACGCATGGGAATCAGCACAAGAGGGGGATTTGAACATTTATTGTGCAGATACAGGTGTCAGCACTCATCTACACCCCACAGAACAGCAATATGGGAGAAAAAAGTATCTGTATATACTGTAATGAATCTTTCCTTTTCATGTGCAGTTGGAGGAGGTTATTTATTGAATTCAAAGGTCGAAATATTTTCTTTCATATCAAAACTCTTGGAAATAGTAAAAACCTGTAAAATCAGATGTCATTTCTCAAGATGTTCCATTGGACTAAGGGTTGACAACTGATTTTTCTGGGCTCAGAAGCTGATCCCAGGTAGGATTTAAGGCAATTGTGAAGTTAAACCCATTTTCTTTAGTGGATCTTTTGTCTTTAAAGGAAAAGAATATATATTTTTATACCTACATATATATATATGTATGTATACACAGGCCAGCACTTCAGGCTGATTGAAAGATTACCTGCACAAAAAGTCTTTGTTGCAAGGCTCCTAAATCACTGATCATCAGTAAGAAGAGATGCAGGGGACCATATTCAAGGGAGAAAAAACTGTGTAAGCAGAATTCCTCATCATTACCCTAATATCTAAATTTGGGAAGAACAGTAAAAGCCACACTTGCTTCACTGACGTGATTCAGCCAAACATCTGGAGAAACAAGTGTTTAGAAAAGCTCCCTCTTCCTACCTTTCTATTTTCTGTTCTTCCATTTTAGGATCCACTTTCAAGTGATGCTGATTTTATTTAGAACAGGCCAATTATATTCTTGAACAGGATGATTTCCCCTTTGCAAAATATGGCCACTCCTGTTTAGCAGAACTTGAATCCACTTGATTTTTCCAAAAATGAGAACACACGCCCTCAATTCCCCCTCTAAGCCTTCTCTTCCTCCATTTAATCTCAAAATGCACCACTGGGCTGACATTCTGCACTGTGGTCTGGTCTGAATTTCAGTGGCTGGGGTACAAACCCAGCTTCCTTTGCCTCAGCAGAAACGTGCAGAGCATCCAGGAAAAAAAAGCTCAGACCCAAGATTAAATTTCTTGATACTGAGAGGCCTCTGATGTGGGACAATTCCCCGTGGTTCAACCTGGCTCACCTTGTGAAACAAATTCTCTGTGCTTAAACCTCAGCCAGAGGTGTTTGGGCAGGAGGATGTTACTGCCAGAGGCAGCCAGCAGGGCTCAGCTGATGCTGGATAACTGGATGGGCAGATGGAATTCGGTCAGGTCTCGTAAGGTCAGGCACACTTTGCCTTTTATAAACTCCTTCTGCATGAGCTTATAAAACCTGGCTTTATTCTACATGTATTACACCACACAAGGCAATATTTTAAGGAACTACCCTCAAAAAATCCTCCCACACATTTGGATAAGTGTTCTAGATGAAGAAGGCACTAAAGATTTGTTACACTCCGATGTTTTTAGCAAGCTCTGCCTGCACATCCCTCCACAGCTCTGGTTCGGGATCTCAACGTTTATTTCTTACACACAAGACTTTTAGTTGACAGAAAACAAACAAAAAGCTTTGCTCTGAAGCAAGAAACTTGACTGCTAGAAAGATGTTTAACTTTCCCTTTGTTCTTGGGCTGGGAGAGGAGGGGAAAAGAGCTGAAATTCCTGGTTAAAGTTACTCTCATCATGCTGCATCAGAGCTGGCTAAATCAGTCACGCTGCATTACTCTACATGGCTGATTTAGCCTCCTATGATGAGTCACTGCAGTCAGGCGTCAGCAAAGAGATGTGCTACTTTAGAAAATGAAAAAAAAATCAGGGCAGGTGCTGCGTGCCCAATTTTGCCTTCAAATGGATTTGTTGTTATTGTTAATTTTTAAGCATGGTAGGAGTTTATTTGATCAGCTGTGACCATCCAAAATTTTTTTATCATCTTCATTGTTTATTAATTTTTGTCTGGAGGCCCTCGGTGCAGGTGGGACAGAGTCACTGAGCACTGCACATTTGTGTGGGAGCAGGCAGTGACAGCATTCCCTGCCACCTCAGCACAGCAGCCTAAGCAGGGAAAGAAAGAGCTCAGAGCAGTAGGAGTCTGCCCCAGGGTTCCCAGGACCCAGACTATAATTGTTCTCTAAACCACCAAAACCCCCCAGAATTACTTCTAGTTTTCCCTGTGTTTTAAAAGGAACAGGAATGAAGGAGAAGGGGAAAACAGACACAAAGATTTGGGCTCTGACAATGAATAAGACAAGAAGAAATATCAAGTTTTAGTGACCTTGACACTATTGTCTGTAGATTTCAACAAGAGGTCCCCAAATCTTCCTGCCCCAAGAAAAATTGCAATGCCCAGCCTTGCCTAGCACATCATCTGTGTGCTGTGGAAAAGGGGGTGAAGAACAAACAAGTCACTGTCCTGCTTTTGTGGAACACAGACCCAACTGGACTGGCTGAAAGGGGTTTTTTTGGCACTTAAAGTTTTGGGTTGTATTTGTACAGAATCCAGAGACCATTTCAGTGCTCACGGATTGCAGCATAATCCCGGAAAACTATATAAATCATGGTCCCAAGATAGATCTCCTCTTCCTTTTCTTTTTTTCCCCTGCCTTCATTTCCTACTTCCTCTCATTTGCTTTTAGATGCCTGGGTAGATTTAGATTAATCTTAGAGCTGAAATGTTACACTGAAGGGTTGTATTAATGCCTGATCTAGCTGCTGCATCCTACTGTAATTCATGCACATCAGTAATAAAAATAATCCTCTGGGAAAAATATAGTGGGGAAAGGATTTTTTTTTTTTTTAAACTCTGTGACTGTCAGCACATTTTCATTCTAAAGAAAACTGAAAAAGTTTCTAAACAGATAGTGCAGTAGAAACCTTTAATGGAAATATCTCTAGGTAGCTGATCATCCCGATTCACCACAGACAGAGTTTGTTTTCAGTCTAAAATAANTAACTCTGTGACTGTCAGCACATTTTCATTCTAAAGAAAACTGAAAAAGAGTTTCTAAACAGATAGTGCAGTAGAAACCTTTAATGGAAATATCTCTAGGTAGCTGATCATCCCGATTCACCACAGACAGAGTTTGTTTTCAGTCTAAAATAAAACGAGCGGGTAAACTGCAAACCCAAAATATTATTAACTGCATTCCACGTATTTCTTCCCTTCATTATTACTTTGCAGTTCCTAGTTTAAGAAGCCAAAGATCAGACTTTTCCACATATTGCAGAACCTATTCAAGTGCCACTTAATCACTTGCCGACAGCTAAATGGGTGCTCCAAAAAGACCCAGTCCTGTCCTCTTCACATGAGCATAATGTATCAGAAGCCAGGTGCACCACTTCTAAAAAGCAGAGTTTGCACCAATTTTTCCTACTGTCAAGCCTCTTTTAAGCAGCCTTCTAAAATAAGCATATTCTAATTGAACTGCTCGTAACACTTGGCAGCATCTTTTGCTACAGAAAACCTTAAAGTGCTTTTTTCCATTTCTAAAAAGGCATCTAGGAAAAATAAGAATTAGAAAAAGACAGTTCATCCAAGGCCAGAGGAGATCACAGATTTTCTATGGAATTAATATGCACGATGAAGAACAAAGCATTTATTCACAGGGTACATTAATGGAGGAAAGGAAAAGAATTTTCCTTTGCATCACTACACACACTGACATGAACAAGTAATCATTCAAATGCTTTTAGGAGATGCAGTCTTGCTTGTACAACTCTGGAGTCACAGAGAAATGAATGTAGATTACAGCAGCAATAGAGAAGCTATAAATACACATACTCTGCCAGTCACATCTGGTGGGGTTTTTTTAATGTAAGATCATGGTATTGATATATTTCTTCTTATAGATGATTTAAACAGTTATTTAGGATGTCAAGATTAAAAATAGTGTTTTAAAGAGCAGGCAAAGGTATGATGGTATGATTCCTTGACTTCCTTTACTACACTTTCATCTCAGAAAAAAACCCTGCTTACTTATGGAATATCCCAGCCATCAATCATAGATAAGATCTTTAAACCAATCAGAGGCTTAAAATAAACTGTATTGTGTGGGAAAATAAAATAAAGTAACACACCAATTAATTCAAATGAGTGTTTTGCTGGAAAGGATTAATTTTAACACAATTTGAATTTCAAAGTTAAGGCAGTCTTCCCAAGTCTTGTACCTGTTGTTCCTGCCTACCTTATCTGCCTTTTTCTATTTGACTGGTTTACAGTTAAAGTGGGGAAAGGGAGATAGGGTTAGAAATAAAAAAAAAGGCATGTTTCAGTTGACTTGTTTTCAAACAAAGATACAGAAAATCTTCCCTCACCCAGCTCAACCAAAACAAGCCTGATTGTTTATGATTTCACAGCTTCACCCAGCTCAAAATGGGAAGGATTTTTAAGGTCCTAAATTGTCAAATGGTGACACCACTTTCTGCCTACTTTAAAGGATTATTCTTTTAGCTTTCTTTAAATTCATCAATTCCTGACATTCTGTCTGCCCTCTCTACCACCTCAAATAAATATCAAAACAAAAGGAGAACATATAAAAATCCACTCTCCCAGCAAAGACATTTCTTCAGAGCGGAGCAGAACTCACGCAGGCCAGAATTATTGGAGAAAACTTTTATTTCCTTCTCACATCAATAGAGGAATCACAGAAAAATTCAGATAGAAAAACATCTTCTGGATTTTCTGCTCCAACACTTTACTTTGGAAGGACTAACCTCAAAACTGAATGTGGTTAAGTCAAGGTGTTTCATTCCCATGCATGGCACAGCTGATCCCCAGCTGTTCTCTAAACTAGGGACAAGAAGGTTTTCTTCTCTTTCCCTTTATGTTTATCAAACATTTATTGTTGGCATTGCAAACAAAATATCACTTTCTAATTCCTGAGTACTTCTGCCTTCCTCTGGAATGGAGCACCATTTTGTTCTATAACCTCTAATTTTTAATAGATCTTCCCTTGCCCCTCAAACCTCAAGTGAAGGAGAAATGGCAAAGCTTTATCTTGTATTTTTCTATGATTATATTGTGCTCAGCACCAAGAGTGAATTTCAGAGGTGGTGAAACCAGTTATAATCCCAACCTCCTCAGAAAACTGAAGAATTCTGAGTCACTCTAAAGCTTGGCTTACAGTTTGATGCTGCAAGTAACAAGCTGAAGCAATGAAGAACATGGTCCAAGCAAGCATCCACATACAGAGTTTGCAGAGTTATGCAAGCCAGGAATTTGGCCCAGTAGAAATTTAACATGAGCAGCAGCCTTTGCAGCTTGCTACAACTCAGGACCTTTCAGACTGAGCAAAGCAAGACAGATTTCTTGTATAGCTGTAAATCTTAACTCATCTCTAGCAAATGCAACTTTTTTAAAAGGAACACTGTAAGACCATCCAGAGCAGGACATAACACAACTCATCTTTATTAGGGAGCAAGCATCATTTTTCATGGGGTAAACATACTATATCCAAAAAAAACAGGACAAGGGAGACACAGATCACTTAATCTTCCAGGAGATGAAGGCAAATCTGTGTGAAAGCTGGCATGGAAGAAAACAGGACAGTGAGAGTTGGTGATCAAAACTAAGGGAGAAGCTACAAGCAGAATACTTGAACATGACAAAGAAAAGGAGCTCAGCAGTCAAAGATATGACACATATTTACAGGACAAGGTAATCCAAGCTTCATTTGAGACAAAAATCCTTTCATTCAAAAGTTCACCTGGCTATCCTAAAAAACCCCTAAACTGTAGCTGCCAAATCATAAGGAAATTTTTAGATGTTTTACTTTACCCAGTGAGATCTGTACTGCATCTTCCAGTTAGCATGAAGCATTTCCAAGGCCAGTATCACTCCTGGAATAATATTACAACGTGCACAAAGCTATTTGTCAGCCCATAACCAAACACCAAAATTGGTTCTGACACAACGTGCAATTGCTCACCCTGGACAACACTTGCTGTCCAAACAGATAGAGATTTTGTAGCTAAAGGGAACAATCCTTTAATTATTATTTTTAATCATCAGTGCAGACACCTCATTAATACGAACCAAAAAGGAACCTGACCTAACATAATACACTGTGTCAGAAACGAACAAAGGACCATTCCTTTCTTATCAACAACCATTTTCAATTAAAATGTCCACATTTGGATTCAAGCTTATTGCAGGAGACTCACTTTGGTGAATAATCTGACTTTCGTAGGAGGGTGAGTCTTGGGTGAATAAAAGATCAAGGAAAATCTGTAACTGTATGTGCCACAGAAAAGCATTAGAAGGACTGGGTGCTACATCCTTACACCCCACTGGAGGCAGTTTGGTGAGAATCTCACTCACTCCTTTCCATGCAGTGCTCCAAATTTCACTTGTGCTCTTCCATTTCGACCTTTTGCTTTTCTATTCTCTGTGTTTCAAGGTGGCCCAGACTTGCTGGGCCCAGATGTATTCAGGATAACGTTTTCAGGCACGTTCAGCATCACAAAGACCTTCAGCCCACTCCAAGTCACTCTTGGAGGCAGGCCCAGTGGATGTGGCCAGTGGAGCACATTTTCCAAGAAACAAATCCAATAAGCAACAGTGTCTCCAAGTTTGGTGGAGAAAAAGAGGTCACCACATGTTTGGCAACACATCATTAACTCCCTAATTATGCACTAATGGGCATCTGATATTTTAAAACCACTGCTTGATGCAATTACATTCCACTCTCCTGCATTAAAGGAAGGCTGTAGCAGCATTACATCATCCACCTGCTGCATTTTTTTTTTAAAGCCCACTTGGTTCAGAAGGAATTAATCCCTTCTACCCCACCACTGATATCAAGCACCAAAAATAAAACTAGTTTCTAGTATTTGAAGGAAAAACAAAATGCTCCACACCTTTGATCAGCAAGCAGTCTGGTATTGGGTATTATTAGGAATAGGTGACTACTGAAAGTTTTCTCCAGAGCCCTGAGGTAATGGATGAGAAGGTTTGCATGGCCAAAACCCATGAACTTATGCCAAATTCTGCTGAATGTGTGTAAGTTCCTGGTCTACAACACCTGAGCCAACGCTAACAAAGCAGTTCTCTGATGTTTTACCTCAGGAATAATTGCATGTGCACCTATTCTGTCAGCTGGGGTAGTGACACACGGTTTGCCATGGCAGCAGAAATTGTTGACTCCAACTTCCAGCATAAAAAAAATTAAATAAAAGCAACACCACACTTCCATTATTTTTCTTGCTAATCCAAATGCATTCAAAAGCAGTTGCACCCACCACCCCACTGCTGGACACTTTTATCAGTGTGGTGGGTGACTCCAAAGTCCAGTTACAAAAAAGAAGTTCCTCTTTTTGTGTCTTTAGCCAGACAAGCCACCATTTCCCCCTTCTCAGAGCAACCACATGAAGACTTCCCAGGCATTTGTGTCATGGACAAAACACTAATAGATACTTTCAGAATAATATCTGAAATAGAGCCACAACCTTTCAGGCAGAGCTGACCCAGTGTAGCTCTAACATGAAAGAGCATTTATACAAAAAAAACCCCAGTCCCAAAACTAGTTTTAGGCCATTTATTTTAAGAACAGCCTAGTGTAGCCATGGGAAGAATTTAGCCTCAATGAAACATAAATGAAATCCCATCAGGAAAGGCCTGTTTACATCCCAGCCCCAAAGGGCTTCTTTCAAAGTTCCTAGCATCCTCAGATGATTTCACTGCCATGATTTATATACAGCTGGGGAAGACCTTAGATGAAAATCACATGTGGAAATCTGCAGTGCTGCCAGGTGGCCTCTGGAGGGAAGAAAGTGCTGTGAAACTTCTGGAATGGTTTAAACCTCTGAGCCCCTGCAAGGCGATTTGGATTACACAATGGCCCATAGCAACGTGCCGTTCCTGAACACACAAAGCATAAATATAGCAAATCGAGTTAATAGGGTTTGTGCTGCACATCTTGTTTTGTTTGCAGACAGTGCTACTAGAAACAGCTTCCAACCAGCTTTTCTTTTGTGGTTGTTTTGGTCCAGCTCATGCCTGTTTATGCAAATACTCATTTTAAAGTGGTGACTGTAAAAAGCAATGGCAAGTTAGCAAGCACCGGTCAAGGACTGGGAAGCATTGCTTGGATCAGTTCCCTCCTGCACTCCAAACAATCATGAAAGAAAAGCCAGGATCAAAGAGACACTTAATGATGTCTGCTTTCCCACTTTCCTCTCTAGCCCTTCTTTTGACCTTCTCAAAGGATGTTTCCTCTGCCAGCTCCAGCACTGAAAGGGAAAGCCCTCACCCCTGGTCTTGTCTCTGTGCAGTTCAGCCCAAGAGGAAGGAGTGGCACCTTCAGAGGCACAGACTGCCACAGTGAAGGCAATAAAGCCAAGCAGATTTACCATGGACAATCCCAGCCTGATGCAGCCAGGATTCAAGACAGTACCTGGCTAGCAAATGATCAGAGCGTGTCTGCCTATAATAACCTGCTGCATCTTCTAATTTTTTTGCTGTCCTTCCTTCTCAGAGCAAAACCAAACAACCCACAATGTTTGAGCCCCAAGCAGCAGATTATCTACCTCATCCCAGTCACCCTGGGGGTACAGAAACTAGCTGGATCCTCACCTGGCAGTGCCTCCTGCCTGCTCTGAAAAGGCCCCCAGCAAACACATCCTTCCCTAGCATTAAACACTAAAAGAGCTCTCCAAAAATGACACTGTATCTTACACATATTTTGGGTAAATTACACAGCTTTATTTTCTTTTCCAACTCAAAGGTAGCCAAATAAATGATTCCATATGTTTGCAACCTTTTCCATCCTGTGGTGGATTGTTTTACAGCCACTTGCAGGCAGCTGACACACGGAGGAACTGCTCACCCCTCGTGTCAACCCTCAGAATCTGCTGCCCATATGCAATAATGGACCCTTTCCAGTCTGCTCAAGGGGCCTGGTCCCTCTTGAAACTCTCCAGAAGACCCCATTTAATCTCAGCATCTGTAAAACTTGTCTCTATTTAGCTTGCAGTGAGTAAAGAAATGCACCAAGGTGTGGTTACTGTGCTGGAGGATGAGGGAATAGAGAAAAACCAGAAAGCCACACTAGAGAGGAAGGAAAGCTTAAAGGGCAATCAAAGGACCACAAAATGTGCCCAGCTCAGTAGACCCAACATAACTTGGGTGTCGACTTCATAACCACATACACAATTGTGAAGTTTCCCAGGGCTTTTTACACATTAATTCATAGTTCACTGGCACTCCCAGCTCTGCAAACATGAGCTCCACACTCCAGTTGTCCAAAAAATTCCTGTCTCGGCTTGGCAGTCAGCACCGCTCCCCGATTTCATAGCTACAGCTGGGTGTGCCACTCACCACTGCTCATCCAGGGAATGCCACCATGCCCTCAAACCCTGGGGACCCTCCCTGCAAGGGCCAGAGGGGCCAGGCCACCAACTTCTTCATCTGTGAGGGGTTTGGGAAACCATGAAACCATCTCAGGCAGCAGCAGTGTGCAAGCACTGCAGGGAACTGTGTTAGCCAAGGGACTCATTACACACAGGATGGGGGTGGGAGCTGGTGCTAGGGAGCAAGGAGCAGGACAAGTTCAACAGGAGTTTGGCACATGCATCAGCTCACTTCATTGACACTGCAGCCATTTGAAAAACACAACAACAAGCAGATCAGGGAAATTATCCAGCTGGGTTGCAGTGTCTGTCTCTCCTGAGAGTTATCATCTCCAAGTCTTAATCCAGAGACACTACAAGAAGAGGCAGGAATCTGATGCCCCATCTCCTGCTGATCAGCTGGCAGGTACAGCAAGGAGACATGAGAGATTCTGTTTTTAAATAAAAAAGGCAATTGCCAGCACCAGCTGATGGGCATTAATGCAAATAAGCCATCCCAGAGTTGAACTCAACTATGCCACATGTCAGCACCCCATTACTGCATTACATTATGTAAATCAGCCTCTGAGAAAAACACAACTAGGAAAGAAGGAGCTACAATCTTGGCAGGCTCTGCTCTGTCAAGTGCAGCCCCAGCTGCCAGCTCCATGCAGGAGTTACATCCAAGTGTCTGCAAAGCAGGCTGCAGGCTTTGCACTGGCTCTCCATCCATCTCTACTGCTGTTTTATTTACTCTGCATTGCCTGCACTAAGGGCAGGACCCTGAGGACTGAGGGAAGGGGATCTAAGGGAGAGCCCAAATCCATGGTTTGGAACAGCACACTCTGCCCAGCACCTTAAACTGGGCCAACCACCCTGGCCCAGCTCCACCTCCCAGGTCAGGTCCAAGTCCATCACTGTAAACTCAGCCATGCTTTGCACTCCAAAATAAAGAAAGTAAGGAGTAAAAAAACCCCAAACCAGTTTGAAAGACTTATTTAATGTTTTGTCAGGAATACTGAAGTTGCTAAGCACTGAACTCTCCTGTTTGTCTTCAGGGACTCAAACCACTCTGCCATCTGCTTTTGCTCACTTCTTATTTGCTCAGTGTAAACTCAAGCTTTGTTTTCAGGAATCCAGGACTGATTTAACTCATGTCCATCCACAGTCCAGCCTTGGTGCTTTTTGCTTTTCACTTTCTTTCTGTCTGCCCAATGCACTTCCTCTACGATTCTGCTTTTTCCTGCATGCCCGTGTGCCCAATCCCACTTTTCAATCACAACGCTGGCTTTATTTCACTTACCACTCTAAACTCAAGCTTCCTGCCTCCCACTCACATCTCCCCAACAACTCATCCTCCCCCTTTTCTCCCTGTGCTCCCCTCCAGGCTCCCAACCAGCTCCTCTCTTTTGCTCACTCTTGTGGAAGTCTCACCTTCCACCCATGCATAAAATCTGCTGTTTCTTACGTGCCTGACCACACTCCTTCCATTTGTGTCTCTGCAGAGACACAGCTTTGGTGAGACCTTTCAAACAAACTCACCAACAAATTGTAACAAACAGCTTTAAGGCCCAGCTTTGGTGGTCTGATTCACCAGACCTTGCTTGGCGTAACACTCACTGCCCTGCTCAGCTCAGGAGAGCACTGGAGGAGGGACTCTGATTTCCTGCTCCACGAGGCACAGACCACACTGTCAGGGCCTAATAAACACCAGGCAACCTTTCATTTCCTTATAATTGTAATTAGTTGGATCATTCTCTCCATGTTACAGAAAAAAAGGCACAAAAGCAATGCACAAGATTCATGCTATTTGAAAAAAAATAAAAGTGGATAAAATTCAAATGTAGCATCCAAGAAATGTTTAAAGAACAATAAATCTTCAAAGACTGCATCATAAGTGAAATTAATCCAACTGTAGGGATTACGTGCCCTGTTCAGTCAGAGAAAGGGAATTTTGAATAGAAATTTCTGTCCAAGTTAACTTTACATTACAGAAATGCTTGGTGGGCATAGAGGGAGGAAAGAGAGTGGAACAGAAAGGGCAGAAAGTTTTCCTTTTACTGTGCAACATGTTGTACACTTTTAGCAACTCAAGACCTCAGAGTCTTTTCCTGGTGTGTGATTGTTGGCTTCACTGTTTGCAGGAAGAATTAGGAACTTCAGAGGCAGAATTAAATGCAGGAAAATAAACATAAGGAACAAAACCAAACTGGAGATGCTTTCATGGTACTAGGACAGCTGGTAAAAAGATATTATATAGCCAGGAACTTATTTTTGTATGTTAACGATATAAAATATCATTATTATAGACCATATCCTAGTCTCATCCTCATGGGGGGTGGTCATACAAGTGTTTACATGATCCCATAACACCACACCCATCCCCTTTATGGGAGTGCTGTTGTCCCCAGCCCCCCTAGTCCATCTGCAGCTGACCTTTGCAAGCATCCATGCTGATTTGACAGTGGGAAAGGACAATTCTTGCAGGACACCAGCCTTCACTTTTAATGTTTCAATGCTCATCTAGCTGGGGGTCAATAGGTTTTGGTGGCCCTTACCTCCAACTTACACCTGAAAAAAAGGATGTTGGGAGAGACTGGTGGCCAGAACAGCAGAAGTTGTTGTGGGGAGAGTTCAGCAAGATTAACTACCCTGATATTAGCTGGATGTGTGTCACTCAAAGGGAGACTGTCCAGTTTCAATGTGGATGATAATGACTACAGGAGATTTATTTCAAGAGTAAGGAACAAGAAGAAAAGTGCAGAGTCTCAGTGGAGGAAGGGTGAACATCTGGTCTGAGGCAGATGACACTTTTGGAAGTGATGGCCATGCAAATCACCCGTCTGTACAAGCTCAGAACAAAGAGTGCACACAGCAGATGATCTCCAGGCTCATGCTGCCATTTAAATGGGATCTGCTAAGAAACAAGAATGCCATTTTCATCTGCAGCAGATTTGTTTCACGACATGCTGGGCCTGACTGGGCTTCTCTGCTAAAGAAATGAGAAATTCCTGAAGCCAAGGACATTAGGAGATGGGATATGATGCCTGCCAAGTCTCACTTTCCCCAGGATGTGGAGGCTCCCAGCTCATTCTAGATCAGCCACAACGCTTTGGGCAATCTGCCATCTCAGCCCCATTCAGACACCAGCCAAACATCATTATGAAAGCTACAAACCCATCCGCTCAAAGAAGTGAAAAAAATATACACAGCACAATCGAGACTGTCATCTGCCTGGGCTTTGGTTTGTGGCCATGTTTCAGAGTCACTTAATGAAGTGAAAACCAGATTTCATCTCCGAGTATCCAACAAATTGTGGGGACATGCCAAGGTGGATTGCAAGGAAATGTGCTCAGTAATAGCCACAAGCAGGTGAGCCATCACATGAGGCCTCTCTAATCACACCCAAACACTGCAGAGGCCACAGATTTTGCAGCACATGTGAGAATCAAAGGGTTTGGAGAACATTGATCTGGGCACAGTCCAGCTCAGAGGAGACCCAGATTGGGGTGACAGGGAGAAGGGAACAAAGGTTATTTTGAAGGACAGTAATAGCTTTTGTAAGCAGGAGGGATGATGTAGCACAGCAATTCCTAAATTCCTTGGGAAGACAAACACCTCTCACCCTGGCATCAAACCTCAGCTCCTTCCCGATTCCTGTTACTGTCACTGAGACATAAAAGCTGAGGATTACAGGAGAGTTAAACTGCCATTCCAAAAGTAAAGCAGCACCACTTCCCAACATTTTAAACCTTAAATGCAAGGAGAAAGACAGGCAAACAGTTGAGAACCAGCCCTGAATGGAAGCTTTAGGGATTTGGGAAAATCTCTGCTCTCCTCTTGCCCTTCTCAAGTCCTTGGCTCAGCCATCCTTGCTCCCTGTTTTAGGGGTTTGAAACACACACTAAAGAACCTGTCAACCCCACAGCTACCAGCCCCATTCTGCTCTGAGTGTGGCTTGAATTAGGGCTGAGGGGCAGCAGAATGGACCTTCCAAGGCTGTCACCCTTTGCCTGCTGCTCCCAAAAAACCCAGCACAGGAAACCTTGACTGAGGCACTCAAAGAGAGAAGAGCCAAGTCAAAGCTCCATGAAAGGTCTGAGCAAGCCCACCACCCTCACAGGAGCACCTCAGCAGCTGCACTTTAACCTGCACAGGGAAAAGCCTGCAGGTCACATCAGGGCTTCTGCAGACACAGGATGAAACCTCCTTCCCAGCAGACTCCCACCTCATCACTGCCCGAAACAGTCAACCAAGATGGCATAACCTTTCTCCAAAACCCCTCCTGCAGCCAAGCCTGCCCAAAAGCTCTCCCACGCAGGTCTCTTCTCTAGGAGAAAGCTGTTCTTTATCTAAGAGCAGCTAAGCCCTCCCTGACATTTTCAATCTGGGCAGAGGACACTGTCATAGAAGTGCTCCATCAGCCATCCTCCACAGAGATTTCAGAGGTTCACCTTTGAGGGTACCATTTTCCTGTCAGATTTGGTTAGCTGATGGCAATCAGTGGCTCCAGAAGTTATGATGACACGCCACAGAAAGGAGGAATAAAAACAAATCATGGGAATAAAGTCTTTAGGGCTCCAGGCTGAGTACTTAGGTTTAGGATTTGACAGGTGCTGCCCACACAAGTACAATTTGTATAACTGCTATCCAGTGGAGTAAGAACTATATATCTCAGCTGGCAGCTGGAAGTAGGGATGTAAGTCACAGAAGAGAGTTGTTTCCAAGCCAGCCATCACATAAAAGTAACTCTGTGGAGTTTCTCACATGTATTGTTAAAGTTGAGTTGTTGCTCGAAGGTACAAAGCAGAAAACCAACACAATCAAAACAGACTTTCAGAAGGGCAAGGAAATATGCCAACAAATACACTGCACAGGGCTTCACCTTGTCAAGACTTTGGCATGCACAGACTTGAAGAAACAAAAAAAAAAAAAAAAAGAAAAGAAATCACCTCTTGCCACTTGCTTTGAGAAATTTCACAATCCTCTGAAAGCCTACAATGAAGGAGCTTGTTTTGTCAGCGCTGATAAGCAGCTCCTGGATGGAAGACAAGGCAGCTCTCTGTTGAGCACGGCAATATTTTGTCAGGAAACCAATCAACAATATTAATGGCAAGTAAACTCATTCATTAAGGGAAAGAGATTTCTGCTCACGTTCCTTGCACTGGCAGATGGCCTCCCATAGATTGCACACTTCAAGTCTAGCCCCAGAGAAAGGGACTGGGGGGGAAGATTTGTCCTGCAAAATAAATAAGCATGGTTTGATTTAACTTTAGAGGGGGGGAAAAATTAGATTGCTCAACTGGCTCAGTGGTAAGAACACACAGAAACTACACTGACATTTGGACTTTTTATACTTTCAGAAAATAGAACTGGCTTTCTAACTAACTGCCATCCTGCCTCTGCCAAAGGTCTTCCAACTAGATCCAAAATATTGAAACTTGGAGAGTAACAAAGGCACTGTAATGAACAGAGAACATTCCCAAGTATCCAAAGCACAGTTTATTCCTCACAAGATCCCTGACAACTTCCCATGCACACAGCAGGTCATTCAAGCCAAAATCAACTCAACAAGAAGAAAGCAGAACTTTCTTAATAGAATATTAATTTATCTCCCTGTTCAGGCTAAGAGGGCTGAGAGACAGACAGAAGACTAAGAAGCTTTAGGAATGCTTATTGTTCTAACTCTGACAAAAAGTTTTCGTGTACTTTTTACTTATTAATTCCCTAGCTGCATTTCGATAAAGGCTCTTCTGGACAGAGATCAGTTGAATTCCTAATCAAAACCATGACAAGCAGGGAAAAGAAAAAAAAACCCAAACCAAAAAAAACCCCAGAACCACTTCTGCTTCTCAGCATGAAAAATTTAGTGTAAAATCCCATGAGCTGCAGTCTAATGACATCACACTAATGGAAGAAGAGAAAACCTTCTAACAATTAAAAAGAGCCTTGCTGAGAAAACACACAGGAAATTGTCAAGCTGTCATTTATCTCTCAGCCACAGCACACGGGACAGTACTGGGGGCTACTGTACACCCATTTGTCTCTGTAATGGGCTGCACCAGGAAACAATACAGACCGAACGCTGAAGGAGGTATTTCTTTGTTTGCTCTTAAACAGAAGGGCAACATCAGTTAAAAGCTGCTGTGGCACCACCCACTGCTGCCTTCAAAGCCTTTCCCATGCCCATGGTCCCAGCTCCCCTGTACAACACCTGCACAATCCTGAAGCATCTCCGAAAACATCGGAGTTCGCCCGTTGCAAAAGAAAAAGAGAAGTTTGGCTGAATACATATTCAGTTTTCTGATAACAAAATCTGTGTAGACCAGAGAGCAATTCTTTTTTTTTTTTTTTTTTTTTTTTTTTTTTTTTTTTTTTTTTTATTTCTTCCATGGCCTGCACTCCCAGCAAAATTGCCAGGGAAGGGCTGGTTCCAGCACCGTGGCTGCTGACACGGTGACGTGCACAGCAGGAAGAACACAGCTTGAGTTTTAGATGCCAGGCTGAGCATTCAGCACAGAAACCTTGTTTTGGCTTTAAACCTGAGCAAATCTGATCTGGGAGTTCACTGATGGAGAATAAATATGGAAGGAACTGATTTCAGATTGTGTCTTTTGAAAGGATGAGTTGACAGGGCAAAAATAGCAAATGCAATGGGTACCTGACTGCCATTGTTACATTTGTTTAAGCAGAGATTGCTGCAATGTTCAGGAGCTGCATAAAAGGCTCTGCAATATGCAATCAAGTCACAGGTCTGAAAACACACCAAGAAACATCCAGTGACTGTCACAAATGATAAGAGCTGGGCAGATAAAAGAAGTAATTACATCTTCTTTGAAACTCTATTTTGCTATTTTTAGTGCTTTAATCAAGGGCCCAATTCTTCCACCTTTCTTCACACCAAGTAATCCTTTACTCTTTAATTATTTTCACTGGTATGGCTACGAGCAAACTAAGCTACGGTGAAGACAGACCTAAGGGAATCAGAACCTGGCCTAAAAATTTGGATGATAAACAGAGACTCTGACAAAACAGCATCATCAGTGGCTAAAAAAGAAAAGCATCCCTTTGCCTCTTGGTGTGATGGACCCAGCCCAGAGCTGGAGGCTGAGGTTTGTTCACTGTGATATTTATCCAGGGGCCTCTCTGGGGCTTTGCTAATCAGACCAACCAAGCTGGATCGTGGTCTGATGCAGGGAGATACAGATGGCTGTTAGGGATTGGACTGTGACCAACTCATTCACAAATGCTATCAGGCTATCAGACACCAGCCATTTCTGGGCAAATCCCAGAGGAGAGGGGTAAAAGGTAAAGTATTCCTTAAACAGCAAGGTTTTAGTATGAACTTCCACATCAAACCCTGCCACGAGTGCCAGACTGGAGAGCAGCCCTGTACCATGTTCACACAGTGCCCTGCACTGGCTTAGTGGTCTGAATCAGGGTGGAAAGATCCAGAAAAAGACTCCTTTTAATTGCTGTGATGTGTCTACACCAGCAAAGAGTCCAGCCCTGGAGAGGAAGGTGCATGAGCAAGACCCAGACAGCCAGACCTAACGAGCCTGCTCTGCCCTGGAGCCCTGTCAGCACAGCACCTGGAGGAGGCTGTCAGTGCTTTAAACAAGAAGCACCATTTGTCAGGGTTTGTGCTTCACCTTCAGGACTTCATTCTAAATTCACACTGAGATACTCAGTGCATGCTCTGAGCCTTGCTCAGTCAGTGAGCAGCACCCACTGCCTCTCCCTGGTCCCCCCTCTAAGTCCCCACCGGGTTTGCTCTGTGTGCTGCCTGTTGCAGGAAAAAATAAAGCTACAAAAACAATCCAGAAAGGAGACAAAGACAGGAATAGTGTCCTGCTGCTCTTTGTTAAGGTATGCTTCTCAAGGTATGTTAAGGTGAAAGAAACCAAGTTTCTCCTCCTTGTCAAGCCTTTTTCTGGAAGGGAGGACATTAATACAAAGAGAAAAGGCTCAAAAGTCCTTAAGTATTGCTGTTTCAAAACAATCTAAACCAGCAAAATGATAATAATAAACTTGCTGTAAATAAATGGGTTCCTGAACATGGTAGGCCATTGATCACAAAGTCTGCTCCCCAAGGAAGCCCACAGAGTTTGAGAATAAAAAAAACTTGGGAACCCCAAGAAGGCCCTTAGTAACCCCTTCCCAACTTCCATCTAACAATGAAGTGCCTGGAAGTCTCTTCCTCCCTGCAGCATCTCCTCTGCAGCAGCTCTCCCCAGCCCTGTCCTCTGACAGGCACTGAAAGATTTCCCATCTCTCCAGCCTCAGTTGGGATCCCAAGTCAGGGCTGCATGTGCCTGAAATGCATTTTTTTTTGTGCACAATTTTAGGAACAAACTTCTGGCTCTGGAGAAATCCTGTGAGTCCAGCCCAGGTAAGTCAAAGTGCTTCACCAGAGTATGTCCACATCAGAGACTTATAAAATACAGGTGTTATAAAATACACCACTTATAAAACACACACACTTATAAAATACAGGTGTTATAAAATACACCACTTATAAAACACACACACTTATAAAATACAGGTGTTCCTGCAGCTCACAGCCATTTGTCACAAATAAGAGGTAGAGTGACACCTCTATCTTACTGCCAGCACCAGGACAGAAAAGTGTCACCACATGAAGGTGCCTGTGGGGCAGCCCAGGTGCACCAGACAGATGCAACAGAGGTGGGATTGCAGGCTGGCAGACTGCCACAAATGAGGCGATGGGGAGGGATTCTGAGCAACTCTTCTATCACACAAAACACCAGCACTGTGAAGCTCCTTTGCTGCAGAAAGGATTTCCTGCCAAAGCCTGAAACACCAGTGACACGAGTGGGGTGCAAGGTGGGAATCAGCTGTGCAAGCAGCCCTGGTGTACCCTGACCCGAGTCAATTGAATAAGTGGGGTAATATTCCAGGCCTCATTTCCACAAGAAACCATCTGACAGCTGCTACCTCACAAATTGCTCTGTAAAAACAGGTGCAAAATGAGCAGAAAGAGCTGTGCTTCCCTTCCTTACTGAGCTGGAGCACCCAGAAAAGACATTTACTAAGAATGATGTTTTCAGAGGGCAGGAAAGATGAGAAGACCCTTCTGTTTCTTCCACAAAGCAAGGCAGCCCTGTAGCAAACCAGACCTGAAGTGATGTATTTCTTAATTACAACCATGGATTAATAGAATTATTTTGGTTGGAAGAGGCCTTAGAGATCATCTTGTTCAAACTCTCCCCCCTGCCATGGTCAGGCACACCTCCCACTACCAGATTGCTCATTTGTGAGATCTTCAAAGATCCATAGCTGGAAAGGTGCTAAAAATGCAATGTGTATTCTTTAAAAACCATAATAATAATATATATGTATCTTTCTAGACTTCAGAAAAGCTCTGTGAATCCAAAGAAAAGTCAAGAAAATGCCAAATCCTCCATTTGGAGGAATGAGGCATAAAACACTTCAGAACATAATCACTAAACAAGACAATATTTCCAAACCAGCCTTTTGAAATTGCACAGAGCAAAGGCACATATATCTAGATTCTCACAAGAAAAGAGCAGCTCACCCACTCGTTGTTTTGGTATTCTAAGAGGATCAAAAGGGCCATTTTAATTCTCCAAATCCCTCACAAAAATCTCTCTCAAACACATTTCAGGCAGGCCGGATGGAAGTGAAAGAAAATTGTGATCAGACACATCATGATTCAGGGAGATCTGAGTGCAGAAACTCGTGAGCATTTCCACAGAATGCAAAGCAGTAATTAAATGCTTCCTATGGAAAAGAAAGGTTGTCCCCTGGACACTTCTGTCAATCTGCATTTAACAGACACAGCAGCACCCTCAGTTCAAGCACACGAGCACTCTGGTTCTTTGCTGGAGTGACCTTAGCTGTCAGCCCAGCCTGTCCTGTTCAATATCTGTAGCCCTGCCTGGTACATTTTGTGAGCATGTGTGGGGATGAGGAGATGCAAAAAGGAAAAAGCACAACCAACAGGCAAAGCACTGGCCCCAATTAAAAAATTAAACAGGTGTCCTGAGACTGTCAGCCTGAAGATGGAGCATCTACATTTAATTAAAGGGATAAGTTTAGCAGAAAATGCCACTCCAGCTACTGTCAGAATGCATGATTAATCTGTGATAAAATACCCAGCACTGTCTAACAGAAGCAGACGGCTGGGGGACACATATTTACACAATCACTTGTTATTTCTTCAAGATATTACCAATGACCCTGAGCTTAGTGTCAGTGCATTAAAACAAAATTCTCACATCTGGTCTTCTGAAGTCTCAGCCTTGCTGGAGGCTTTTCCCAGGCAGCCCCATGAAAGAGCACTCCAAAGCCCTGCAAGGGGAAAGCAAACCTCTGGCAGAGGCTGCAGCCTCTCCACCAGCAGTGGGGGTCACCCCTTTTAGTCTCAGTTCATCAGTCCATCTCCTGCAGTGACATCAGGGCACATCAGGGCTCTTCCTTCAGCTCATCAGCAATGCCACTCCTTTCCCAGTGATTCCTTAACAACCAGTTTCCCTGCCACGGCAGCGGGTGCTGCGCCCGCTGCTAATCAACTCCTGTTTCAATTAGTGGGTAGGGTAGGGGGGTTTTCCACATGATTGATATACTCTGCTAAAGCTGCTAAAGAGCACAATTATTTCTCCTCAGTCATAGAGGCTGTTTTGCAAACCATCTGGGTCAGAGAACATGCACAACAGCACCATGAAGTTTAACTTCTGCTGCCCATCGGATCGTGTTTGCAATAACAGATGCAAGGTCCTCAGTGCTTTCAGCTCAGCAGGAAAATGGGGTTGTTTCCAGTCCCTGAGACTGGAGAGTTGGCTTCCAGGATCTCCTTACACCTTCCCCCAGGGAGGGAACATTGCCTGTTCCTGGTTTGACCCCACCTGTAGATTCGGTTGTGCTTTGTTTGCCCTGGATTAGCTGGGAAGGTTTTAAGCATTAAACTAACAAGGCTCTGAGGACACATCTGTGGAACTTCTGTTGAGTGGCTTCCCTGGATTGACACTCTGACACACCATAATAGATACAAACATCCCCACTGAGGGCTCTCAGCACCTCACACAACAGGTACTCTCAGGAAGCTGATATCCATCTCTCTTCACACCAGCCAGCGAACACCTGGGGCCCACACTGAATGTGCCAAACCCTTCCAGGAAAGAGATTATTATTTCCCAAGGCACAACACAGTGTAACTGGCACTGAACAGGACATCATTTGATGCACCTGACTTCTGAATTTTAAGTCTTCATTTTATCCCTGAGAAAGAGGAGAAAAATAGGGAGGAATCATTGCCTTAAACTTCACTCCACTTGATGCCAACAGTTTCTACCTCTGTCCGTGGCTATGTTCCTAGAATGAGACTTGTCTTTGGAAACATGGAGATTATTAAGATTATTAAGACTTCACTGAGTTAACTTTGATTGTTCTACAACAAAGTCACTTAATCAGCCACAGGCTAAAAGCAGCCAGTCATGCCAAAGGTGCATTGTCACCATAAATACAAGATGTATCACTGCTTGGGCTGCCACCTAGCAAAGCTTTTGGCTTTCCTGGCATGTCTCTTAGCTGCTGATAATGGAATTTTCTATAACAAGTTCGTGCAGTGTAAATAGCCTTTTTATTTAAAGTAGCCATCAGCTACCAGTCAACTACCACCAGCAAGGACCTAAATGAATGATGGAATTAATTAAACCTGGAATACTACTACTTCTGCTTTCACAGAAAGAGAGACAGTGAAGAAAACATTCTGTAAGTCTACAACTGGGTACAGGCATAGTTATTTGTGGTTTGTGTAGTCAAATTGTTGAACTACTGTTTGCTGCCCCTGAAGCACTGAACCAGATCTGAGGACACAAGACTTGGACAGCAAACTGCCTGTCCCTCAAAACTACTGCCTCCAGACCTCAACTGCAGCATGAATTGCCTTCTTTGGCCTTCATTCCCAGAAGGATCAGCTGTCAGAGGAATGTCACAAACCACCCATATCATATTTCACAGCCCCACTTGGATACTTGATTAAATTAATATGTTATTATGCTTGATACTAAAACTTTCTGAAGGACAATGCTTTGGTTTCTGAGAAGTTTCCCATCTCACACGTGAAATTTCCATGATCTCCTGTCACAGCTACAATTAATGGCACTGTGGACTTTTGCTCATGGAATTCTCTTTCCTGGCCCATGGCTCTGTGACCACACTTTCTCTGCACCCTCTGACACATCTCACAGGTTCAGAACTGAGAGTCTCACCCAGATGACAGAGGAAAAAGGAAAGGAAAATGCAGCAGAAATAACTCATTCCAGAGGGCATCCCATAACCCTTTGGAGAGAGTTGGTATATTTTATGTGTTAGCATTACATAAGGATGAAATGGACTAACTATTGGGCTCTTTGTCCCCTTTTCTAGCTGCTAGACTAACTCATTGCTTCCTTTTGCTCCCAAAGAAAGATGGACTTTTCTTGCAGGCTTTCTGCAGTTCTAGCATTTTCAGTAATTAAACTTATCTCTGAGGCAATCACATTTAGGATTACTAGGTTTGCTATCTCCAGGCTAATAGGGTCAAAATGCTTAGCTGCCCTCCTGCCTGCCAGTTTATAGCATTTTGCTAATGGATCATTTCCTTCCATGGGGATAAAGCTCTGGCTATTAGGTGTTCTCCTGTTGCACAGCAATTTTAGGTGATCAGGCAGTAATAATAAGTGTTCTTGTTAGATGGGAGGCTTTATTGCCAGGTTAAAGAGTTACAAAGCAATAAGAATAACTTTTTGCTGGCAAAACAACTTCAGTCAAAGACAAGGGACACTTCTAGTGGTTCTCTAGTTTCTACCTTGCTTATGCTCAGTGTTTTGCCACACTTGTGTTCCCAGACTGCCAAACTGCTCAGCTGATTATACTTTAGCACCCACATGTTGGAAGAATCCAAGTCCAACAGGTTTCTGTCTATTTTAACTGCATCCCTGAGAAGCTCTGTACCTGCAGCACCTTGTTTCTTGGTTTTATTCAGCATTATTCCCTTATGTCTCAGCCTCCCTTGCCCACAGTGCAGCAGTCAGAGCTCTGAGCAAACGGGCACCCCTGCATCCTGAAAAGCTGGGGGAGCAAGGAAAAGGAAATGCTGTGTGCAAACTATCCCCCCCTACAAAATGGAGCCTCTGTGCAAAATGGCATCACTTAGGCCAACTTCAGACCCACAGGAAACACTATTCCCTTCCACTCTTCTCACTCCAAAGCAAGTTCATGCTTCTGTGGACAAAAAGAACTGCACTCATATCTAATGCATCCTAGTCTCAATGCAAAATGGAATGGCAGTGGCTTACCTCCCAAAATGTGTTTTTCTGGTAGAACCATTTAAAATTACTCATTAGACCCTTCCAAATGAATGACTTAAAGTGAGAGGGGTTCGGGTATTTTTTTCCCAAGTTACTTCAAGGCAATTACCTTGCACAGAAAGCAATAATCACTTGTCAGGCTCTCCACTTTGCACATAGAGCCTTATTTCCATAGAGGTGAACATTCAATAGTTCACTTGAATGCTCTTATTTTAAAGAATTTGGTGCAATCAGTGTGAACCTCACATTTTTTTTCTCTCTTTTTTTTTTTTTAAGCAATTAAGACAACCAATCTGGCATGGGTTCCGTTCTCGAGAGCTCAAGAAAAGATGTATTAAAGTTAATTGGCAGTAAAATGAAGCAGGTTAAAGTGTGTCTCTTGAGTTCACAAAACTGGAATATGCACAGAGAAGATCTACTCAGTGATCTGCTGTAGTGAGATTTGTTTTGAGAAAACCCTTAATGTTCATTCCACTTGTTTCTCCCATAGTATCTGCCTGTGATCCCACCAGATCTCCTGGGCTGGGCACTCTGGCTGGATCAGTCTTACAGCTGGAGACAGTCACTGAAATTCAAACTTGGACTAAGGAAAAATACTTCTGCTGGTTCTCTTCACCAGCACCACTCCACAGCCCACTCCTCTGATCAGACTGAAGTGAAAAGGGAGAGAAGAAAAAATAAGATTTTAGAGAAAACTCAAGACCAAAGCCTTAATCAGTTATTTCCAGGAAGAATCTAACTGGAGAATAACTGCTGGGCAACTCTAATTTATCTTTGCTAATGTCCACCAAACCTCAACTCATTTGCCACTAATCCTGAGCAGCTTGGTTAAAAGCAAACACATTTTCCCTGGAGATAGCTGCCTTTCAGCCCTGGGTGGAACAGCTACCCTTTAGATAGCTGCACCCCAGCATCCTAAACCCAGACTCCAGTCTCAATGGCACAGTCCTACCCCTGGCTGTGGGGGCTGCTGAGCTCCACACAAGCCCCAGGCTCAGCTGAACAGGGCCAGCAGCTGTCCCAGGCTCATGGGTTAGCCCAAGCCCAGTGCTAAAGCGGGAGCTTGACAAATTATTATTTTTCATGCCACCTAATGGCACTGTAGCACCAATGAAGCATGCCTCAGCCTGGCCCAGGCATGCCTCTGACTGCAGAATAGGTTTATCAGGCCGTGTGCAATGTACAATTTGCTCTGGGATCTCTCCGAGTGAAAGACAAGTCATTAACGTCCTCCAAGCATCCTCGAGGAGCGGTAAGACAAAGAACAATCATGCCCAGGCTCTGTTTTGAATAGGATCTTGATTTCAGCTCTTGTTTCCTACCTTTGATGGGCGTTCAGCAGGTGAGCTGATTTGCTTTCTCAGGCAGACCTGGCTGCACTGGCCAGCAGCCTAAGCCGTGTTTATTTTTGTGGGGGTGGCTAATGAAAACAACACAGCAGGTGCCCAGGAAAGGAGGCGCTGCTCTCCTGCCCAGGCTGGGCTGGCTCTGCCTCCTGGCCAAGGCTGCTCTGCATCTTCCCCCTGAACTCCCCCTCACACTGTGGAGGCACCAGGTGCAGGGATGTCTGGAATGTGAAATCGGCTCTGAAGCAGGGAGGGAGGGAGAGCAGAAGGAAGATCTGTGCCCTGCCTTTTTCACACCTTTTGATTCAGCCAGAGCTACAGGCATCGCCTGGCTCCCACAGAAGCCCAGGCCATGCCCTAAATGTCAAGTCTGAATTTCCATAGCTCTGAAGAGTCTGGATGTCAAGTGGCCCCTCCAGGCCCTGCATTCATCTGAGGTTGGCAAGACCAGCACAGAGAGTGCTCACAGTTCAATTACAGGCACGACTAAAGAGCAGGCACTGGCAAACACACCGTGCAGCAAGGAGCCCTTTCTCTTTGAAACATCCTTCAGCTTGGGCAAGTCTGTACCAGGACATCTTATCAGGTGATATTATGGATAGATAAGGACTGGCAGAGCTAAAATTTAAATATGGTGGTCACCATCTACGAGGATGCAAAGCCATTTTCCGCTATCATTACCAGCAATTTCTCAGGGTAAATTCTTCAGTACACAGAATCCTGCAGCTCTAAACTGCAAGCCTACCTGTGGCAATGAATCATGCTTTGGTTCAAGGAAATCAGCTTAAAAAACCATACTAATACTGTCCCAAGCTCATGAAGCATTGATGGAAGGTCTTAATGTATTTTTTTCTCCTCAAAAAATACTAAGTATTCTTTTTTTTCCTGCTTCCTTTATGCTGTTTCCCTTTGATGAGTAATAAATAAAGAAGCAGTTGAAAACAGAATGTAAGTGCAAAGCCCCAGATCTGAAAGGGACAAAGACTCCATCTGTCACAGAGAAATCCAAAAATCCAAGTACCAGCACAGAGCCCACCTGCCAAAAAGGTTTTATGTTTATGTTAAGTGTGGCTTTAAGGAACAGAAATGTTCTGGCAGATAAAGGCAGCCACGAGAATGACTAACTGAGACACACAGACAATAATTCCCTCCTTTGATTTCCTCTACTGTCACCGCTATCAGTTAGACATCTGAATGAAAAATCAGCTTAGAAACTTTGATCCCTTTAAAAACAGAAAAACAAACTCTGTAATCCGGAAATCCTTAGAGGGATACGGAACTTTAGCATCCCCCTACGCAGCACATTTGCCACAAGTGTGGAGAGAAGGGATCTGGCCTGGGCAGGACTGTGCCTTGGACCAAGCAGGGTCCAGCACAGGCAGGCAGTGGAACACTGTCTCTGCTCCCAGAATTCTGGGCCTGATGTGACAGAGGGAAGAGTTTGTTCCTCAGTGCTGCCCACAGAGCACACCCACCCTCATGTGCCATTTTGCACATTTTTAAAAGAGTAGAATTTAGCTCTGTTATTTCGCAGGCAGAAATGGTTGAGTGGCCAGCTGTACCAAACAGGAGGTCCCCTAAATAGTTCAGATTCCTCCATACAGGCTTGTTTTTCTGCATGCTCTGTTTTGCTCCTAGTACACAAAGACTCTGAAATATCCATCTGCTTCCCCAGAGCTCAGCCCTTTGCCTTCACCTCGAACACAGGAGATAACACTACACCTTTACCTTTATGATGAACTAGAATGAAACTTTTTTTGTTTCTCTGGCCAAAGGGCAGGACCCAAGTGCTGGAAAATGAAAACACAATGAGCAGCACTGAAGGGCAGAAGGAGTAGAGATTGCAAAGGGGCAGCTCAGTAGCAGCATAATTAGATGTCCTGAGATAGTTCTTTAAAGGACTGGAAGACCTCAGCACTAACCCTGCTTGGAAATGGGAACAACAGCCCCAGCACTAACGCTCTGCACTGGATGCAATAAACTCCAAACTGCAGAAATATCCCCAATTTCATCACAAAGGATCAAAATCTGCCACAAACCCAGAGTGCAACCTGCTCACTTGATCACACAGGCACACCAGCTGAACTGGAGGCTTTCCAGGTTTTCTCCCTGTCACCTGGCTCCGTGCTGGGTGCTGCCCTTCCCCAGCAGGGAGCTGAGCTGACCTTCTCCAGGTGGGATGGAGCTGAAGGGGCTGAAGGGGAGCAAGCCAAGCTCCTTTCTGAGGCACAGGGCAGGAGGAGGGCACAGATCCCTTTCCCAGCTACCTCCTCCATGCTGGGGCAAAATCTCTTCACAGTCAAATCTCTTCTTTTCACAGCCCTGACTCTCTCTCTGGGCACCCTCAGCACACATCACCTTCATGTTCCTCTTTATCTGCCAGCTCCACTAATCTCTGCAGAACACAACAAACATCTGACCTTCCCAAACAGCCTCTCATACCCATGGCCACTAAGGCAACATTTTCCTCCTGGGGTTTCCCTGCATCCGACACACAGAGGGAGGAAAAAGCAGCTGGTTTTGGACCCTCACATCCAAAGCAAACCTTACAGTTTTGTCCTATCCTAGCACAGCAGCCCTTACTGATGGCTTTTTTTTCCCTAAAAAAAGACCCTAAAGAAATGCCATTTTCTCCCCACACCCAGGCCTTGGAGAACAGCACAGCTGCTACAAACCAGCCCAGCTCTCTGCTGCACATTCAGTGCCTTTCCCCCCTCAACAGGAGAGCTTTGGGGTTGGAATGTGCACCCCAGAGGATGCCCTTCAGTGGGGTCACTCCAGTCCCCCTGCCCTGCAAAGGGACAGCGGCCCCAGCCTGCCACAGATGGAGAGCAGATATGAAAAACAACAGGCTTGAACACCCCTGCACCCTGACCATTAACTATAATTGTATTCTACATCAATCACAGGAGTTCTCCCCTTAAAGGTTATTAAGTATAATTTCTACTATGCAAATAGTTCCAGCTTCATTAATGGATTTTTGGTTTCTAGTAGAAGTTATTCTTTGATGAATGTCTCCAGATGTCAGGATCTGGAAAATGTATTGGGGGGAAGAAAATTCTCCCTGATGCGATGTAAAAAAGGCCCATTGGAGAGAGGGGGCTGGGGAAGATAGAAATATAATTAAAACAATTAAAATTCCTATCTCATGACCATTTACAGATGCTCCAAAGTGGCTCTAAATTAAAGGGAAATGTCACAGAACATGGATGCTTCTGCCAAAAAGTAGCATTAAAAATGACAAATTCCAAACAGCCTGAAGATTCTCGTTAAATCCAAGGCTTTAACAGCTCAACCAAGGCAAGCAGAGTGGGTAGACCAAAAAAAAAAAAAAAATCACATCCAACAGTCAGCTGTGGAAATGAAGGAGAGGTGACCAGGGAAAAGCTATCCAGCAGAACAAGGAGCCAACATGAAACCTATGGATTTTCAGATTTATTCCCACCAGATCAAGGAGTTTTTCTACCATCTCATCTTTAATGGATTCAGACCGTCTGTTACTATGACCGTGGTTGCTGCCTGTTCCTAACCACAGATTTATTTTTTTATAAGTGTTTAAAAGCTCTGGTGATGAAAGGCTTCATCTGATATCAAGATTTGCTGGATGAAGGCTCCCATGTACATGCACACCCCATGCCCAAGCCAAGGCAGAGAGAAGGCTGGGGGGTTGCATTTCCTCTGCTTTTCCTATTGTTGTTTTTCTCTCCCCCCTTCTCTTCACTCCTGGGAGAAATTTCTTTTGGAATATTTTCTCATTTATATTGTAAGAAACCTCTGCTGGTATGCTTGGGTAGGGAATCTTGGTTGGCTTTTTTTCTTTTTTTTTTCTTAAAGGCCATCTGCCTAAACTTCTTACACTCTCTCCCATTTAGGTTTACAGTGGAGAAACTCAATTATAAGAAATACAATAAATATTTATCGAACCGGTGAAGGCAATAGCATATGCTGAACACGCTCTGTTTTCCTGGATATATTTTTTTTCCCCCCCACCTCCCTGCACCAAGCCCTTGTTCTGTCAGAATTGTTTTCATGTTAGTATTAGTCAGTCACTCCCCATGTGTCAGTAAATGCAAAACATGCCTGCTGTGAGACAGGGAGCGCGGGTGCCACTTTGCAGCTCCTCGGGATGCGAGCTGGCACAAAGACAAAGAGCACACAAAGGATGACAGGCACCACAGCCTGCTCCTGCACACAGCAAACTGGGGAATGGGAATACCTCGGGAACAGGGGTGAGGCGGGGAGGGGAGGGAGCACGCAGGTTTCCAGAAGCTGAGATGGAGCTGCAGCAGGTAGGGGAGGTTTCCTTGGCAGGAAGCAGAGCTGCAGGGCACAGCTGCTGGAGGAAAGCAACATCTGTGCGTGGGGTCAGGTACTACAACCTGGAAGCACAGCCTGTTAAGTGGCCATCTGTAGATGGTTTGCTTATTTACAGGCCTTTCAATAGTACAGCTCATCATTACCTAATAAATGCTGATGAACCTGGCCATATCCTGCAGCTGCAGAGGAGGTGGGGTTCTCATTCCTTCTCCAGCCTACAAAGAGCTTTAACTCGGGATGACTTCACTTCCAGAGCTCGGCACTGGTCTGGTTGGAAGTCTCCCTCTCTGGCTAAGGACTGGGTTAGACCTAGAGGGGGTTCTGGCTCAGGCTCCCCTCTCTGTGATGGCCAAATCACAAAGGATCGACCCTCCAGAGCACTTGGGTGCTGCCCAGCACTGCTGAGCTGGCTGCTGGCACACGGAGCTGCAAGCTCCCTGTGAGCCTTGGGGACCAGGGCCAGCCCCAGGCACAGCCTGTGCAAGTGCTGGAAGAACAAGCAGCTCAAAACCTTCCCAGGGGAATCGAGGCAAGCATCCCAAACGAGGAGAGTGGGCCTATATGATCTGATCTCATCCTACAGAAAGGCCACGGTACAGCCCGGAAATTAGCTTTTTCTTTCAGCATGCGCTGCACTGCCCCAGCCAGGAAAAATTATAGAACAGGAAATTATTGTTGACTGGATCCATCATTATTCTTTTACCATCTGTTACCTTCAGGTTAGTGTTTTTCATAGCTCATGCTGCTTTTCAGCATTGCATCCAATTTTAACTGACCAGAAGCTAAAAAAAAAAATAAAATAAAAGTTCAGATTTTGATCAGCTCACCTTTAATTCCCAGGGAAGATTTCTGTCATGAAAAATGCTACAGAATCGTTAATGAGCAGTTGTAGTGGAGACTTCTGTTTAATCTCCCATCCATCAGACAGCACCTTTGGCATTGCAGTGACCCCAGGCTTCCCACAACACCTGGCACTTTCACAGTGCTTCACCTTCTCTAAGCATTTAATTGGCATAATAGATTAATGCTTATTGATTAGCTGACTCAGAAGGAGACCACCACATTCCAGGTTCCTGGTGTCCCTTTTTTGCAGCACATAGCCTTTAGCTGGCTAAAGGAAGGAACTAGTTAACCTCTTAGTGTCCAGGATTTCACAGGTTTGGTAGGACAAGGAATTAGAAGGAACCAAGTGACATTCACAGGAGTGCTAAAGAGGAGACTCACAAATAAATAACCTCATTATTAACTATACTACATTTCTACAAACAATATCAAAGAAACAGTGTCTAATTGCTTATTTGACCTAGGATCACTGATTTCTTTTCCCTGTTCCTTTGGGAGCAAGCTCCCCCTCCCATCCCCTGAGCCTGGCTCAGGCCCCCAGGCTCAAACACATCAAAAGGCCAAACTCTCCCAGTAAATAATTACACAAGTTTTCCAAAGCTCCAAATCACTGAAAAAAAAAAAAATCCCTTGTCACTGGGCAGGCAGGAGCAGCATCCCCATCAGGGGCAGATGTGCAGAGGAGGAGCAACAAAGCCAGTGAGGTGTGGAGCACACACCCTGTGAGGAGCAGCTGAGGGAGCTGGGGCTGTTTAGCCTGGAAAAGGAGAGGGTCAGGGAGGATCTTATCATCCTCTGCACCTCCCTGGAAAGTGGGGCTCAATGTCCTCTCTCAAGTGACAAGTAATAGGACAAGAGGAGATGGGCTCAAGTTGTATCAGGGAAGGTTCAGCTGGATAACAGGAAAATATCTTCAGTGAAAGGGTTGTCAAGCATTGGAACAGGATACTCAGGAAAGTGGTGGGGTCACCATCACTGGAGAGATGCAAGAGAGATGTAAATGTGGTGCTCAGGGTCATGGTTTACTGTCAGACTTGGCAGTGCTGAGTTAGCAGTTGGACTTAAAGATCTTTCCCACCCCAGTTGATCCTATGATTCTGTGCACCTCTGCACAGTCACCTCGAGGAAGCAGAGAAAACCTGTTTTAAGTGTCTGGGCTTCCCCTTTTTCCGGAAAAACTTAACAGTGTCCTCTCTTCAGGCAATGAGCACTGTTCTTAATGGATAACCACCAGCTTAAGAGACGGCTTAGCAAGCACAAATGCTGCCTGTAACAAAGCACTTTTGGGCAGAAATAATATTCTTTAACACCTTCTTTGGCTGGGATTTAATAAGTGTGAAATCAATGTTATAATCAAACGTAATACTCATTTCCTAGAATAATCCTCTGACACAGCACTTGCTATTTCAGCTGATTAGAAGCATTGTTCAAATAATAGAAATTCCTGATCAGTAACCCACAAGTCCAAGACAAAGTGGGTTTTTTTTGTAGCCTGAGGCAGTTACTTCCCTTCATCCTAAATGTTCACAAGTGGAGAAACACTTGTAGGAATTCTTCTGTTGCCATCAACTTTAACACTGTGTTCTCCCAGCAGTGGATAAATAGTGGATGATTAAGCTGTTGATGCCTAAGCACCAGTATGTTTGTGATTAACAGCCAGACCTGTGCTCTCAAGGCCTGGATTTTGTTTTATTTTTCATATTTCAATAGGCAGAAACAGAGGGGAAATCTCAGACTGCAAGACTCAATGAAGGCATGCAGGAAAGTCCTCAGGCAACAGGGTCGGGATGCTGACAGCCCTAGGTGAGTTCTACAGGTGGAAAACATCTATCTTCAAAAGACTCACTGTCAGACAAGATAGTTCTCAATAAAGAGATGAAACTGATGGGAGGTTTTCTTTCTGCATTTCTGCCTGCTTTTGGCAGAGCAGACCTGTGTGTGCACGAAGGAGTTATGACTTGACAGCAAGTTGTAAAGCTTTCCCTTCTTATCAAGGCAGAGCAGCTGAGACAGCCTTTTCTATGGCTGGCTTTTTAATTGAAAGATTAGAAGTTCTCCTGTGCAGTTTGCACGAGCGTTTCAGAGAGGTCACCCAAGGTCTGGGTGCTCTGATAACTCCAGGGTGGAACTGGCAGGTGCCAGCAGCAAGGGGAGAGGACAAGCTGGGGGCTCTGCCCAGCAGGACAATCCCCCTCCAGTAAAGAGTTTGAGCACCCCCATTTCAGTTCAGTGCCCCTCAGGCTCGGGGGTGCTGGGAGGCACAAAACCCCCCAAAACAGAGTTCTGCCCTTTCATCCCCCCCGTGCCTCTGCTCCCCAGGGCCACTGCAGCGACACCAGCTCACAAATGTGTGCAGAGAGCACAGGTTAAAGCAGCCCAGAACCGAGGGCCAGGGCTGATCCCTCCAGGGAGAGTTTTCAAGGAGGCAGCAGCTGCATCTCCTGCTGAGAGCTGCAGTTCCTGCCTGGGAAAGGGGGGGACTTCACCTGGGAGACCCTGAGAGGACACCTTGGCAGCATCGTTAGTGGGGTTTCGATCGTGCACCTTGAGCTCCTATTCAGGCCGTCAATCTCATTCATTTAACTCATCTCTGCCTCCTGTAGCCCCCCAGGGAAACAGCAAACACTCCAGAACTGCTGCCCAGTAGAAAAGAGCCAGGAGAGATCTCCCAGCAGAACAAGAGAGGCAGAGGAGCTCCATCCTGCTGTATCTTCCCCTCTCAGCTCAGCTGCTCCTAGAACACCACAGCTGCCCCACGTCCTGGCAGGGAAACAGCTGGGAGTGGGATGCAGGAACACCCACCCAGCCCAATACAGGTACAGCACATCATCTCAGCTTTCCACGTCACAGAAAACACCCCACAGCCCTTCACAGACTGATTTGGAGCCCAATTTTCAATCTCTTCCAAGACAGGGTATGCAAAAATCCAGGCCATAAAATCCTGGTATCCACGTGCATCACAGATAGCAGAGGCATCTGCCAGCACCTTGGGAAACAGGAACCTACAATAAACACCTTCAGGAGAAATGGTCCCTGTCAAAACAAACAGGTGCACATTCCCACTTATTATTGCACTGCCATACACAGCCCAAGACTTATTTCCAGACTCAAGTGGTTCATTACTGAGGAGAATAAAAAAGGAAATGAGGACAGAGTCACTAAGGGAGAGCACCTTGAGTGAACATCCTCTGCTTCATGTTTTGTAACACCTGAGAATAACACAAACTTGGCCCACTACAGCAGCTCAAGGATCCTTGGCATTCTGCACATGAAGACACAATTACATTAAATAAGACAAATTTTGTTTTCCTCAACATATTTGAAAAGAAACTCCATTAAAATGGGAGAATGTAGATTTTTTTTTTTCAGTTGATAATCTATTTCTGTTTTGTTTGAATCAGGCTTAAAAAAAAAAAAGTAAAAGGAAACTCTCCTCTCTTTAAGCTTTGCAAAACTCATCCATCACCCATCTGTCCACCTTGCACCTCATTATTTATTATTCAATACTCAACAAGCTAGCATGCCAGTTAAGATTTTCCCTGAAGAAAGCCAGCATCTAGACAGACAGCAAGTGCTATCAAAATGTTTCTTTTTGATTTCTCTGCCCTCCCTCACTCCATCCTTAGTGGTGGGAATAAATATAAAACCTTTAAAGTAAATAAAACACTTTTTAATGAACCAGCAAAAGCAAGAGGAAAAACAAAGCTAAACAGAAGTCTGTTTTCTTTAGTCAGACTTTTTCAGTGCTCCATTAAATCCTTCTCCTCGTGGTTGCTTTCATCCTCCCAAGTTCTCACCCAGAAGAGAAAATCTGCTCTTGGACACACACAAGCTTCTGGATACAAGGCACATCTGTTGTTCAGACCTCAGGCCCAAAGCAGAACCATAGCCATGATGCTTCTTTTCCAGGCATCCCTCTAATGAGATGATTTAGCTCAGTGGATGCTGGAAAAGCAGCTACTCTAACCCAGAAGCCTCGTCTCAGCTGTTTGCTGCCCAAGCCAGGGCAGCCAGAGGTACTGCCAGGGCTGGGTCCATCCCCTCCAGCACCACCATCACCCTCCCACGGGCACAGAGGGAGCCTAAAGTCACTGGAAATGCAGCCTCTGCTCAGCAGGGACTGCCTGCAAGCCCCCTTAATGTCAGGGGCAATCCCCAAAAGCGGTATTTTGCTTTATGACCAGACCAAGCTGGCAGCCTCCAGTCAGTTTGGCTGTGCAAACAGGTATTCCAGCAAGAATTCCCCCTGCTCCCATCACACTGCATCCCACAGTGCTGTCCAGAGGCACTGTCCCAGCTGCTCTCCAGGTGCCAGGGCCAGGCACACACTCCTGCTGCCCTCAGGTGTCCCCACATTTGCTCTTGGCTCCTGGGCCAACAGGCTCTGCCACGCATTTAAACCACACTCAGGGACGTCAGCCCTGGACTTGGATTCTCACCACCCAACGCACTGAGAGATAAACACACAGCTGCAGCTTCCACCTCCTCCTCTATTTCGGGATTTGCAGGATAATTTCACAGTGGGCACCATTCCCAGCCCCATAAGGCAGCTCCATTTAGAGCTCTGCACTGTTCCATGTTAAAACACACACCTTAGAAAGAAAATAAAGCCCCAGACACCTCTGAAAAAAAGGCATTTTCCCCCACACCCTTCCAGACAGAGAACAACCTTGTGGCAAAGACAGGACAGGGTAAACAAAGTGCCTTCCTCTCCATGATAACACCTTCCTATTTTTGTATCTTGTATT
Source organism: Pycnonotus jocosus (assembly GCA_013400435.1). NCBI lineage: Eukaryota > Metazoa > Chordata > Aves > Passeriformes > Pycnonotidae > Pycnonotus > Pycnonotus jocosus. The sequence continues at coordinate 13,732 of VWYP01009972.1, read as the reverse complement.
AAATAACATCCTCCTTTATAACACTCACAGAAAGAAAATTTATCAGGAAAAACATAAGACAGAAAAGGTGAGATTTTTTTTTTTACTCTCTCTTATCTCAAAGTTTCCTGCCTGTCAGGGTTTCACACGTTGGCTGATGTGTCTTTCATGTAATACATGAATATAATTTATGCAGGGATATATCTCTAGGTGTGTGTGTTAGGGGATCTATCTTGTTCCTGCACAGGGGCACCTCTGCCAGTGAGCAGCTTACACAGAGCCCGTGTGCAGAGCTGGATTAGGTGGTTATGGGGGAAAGATCAGTTCATTTTCTAGACTGATGCTTCTCCAGAGCCAGGCTCTTGGTGCTCAGGCAGAGCACAGACAGTTTGGGAAGGAACCAGAGGACAGAGTGACACGAGCTGGGCTTTGGGACAGGAGCTCACACGTGGTTATTGCCACCCTCAGCTGCAGCTCAGGGCCTCCAAGCATGAGATTGCCCTGGCACCTCCAGGTCAGGCGTGTGCCAGAGGGGACACAGACCCGTGGCAAAAGCCATAAACACAAACACATTTTTTACCCATTCACCAGAAGGAAAAAAAAAAACAAACAAAAAACCAACCAACCAAAAAAAAGCGTCTCAAAGTCTGGGGTTGGTTTGTTTCTTGTTGTCAATATCCATTGCTTCTCCTCCCAAATGCCTCATTTTTCTTCTGTATCCCAGTAACTTACACCAGTAATATAACGTCCTCATTCCCAAAATTCATTATGATCATTAAGGTTTAAAGCCCACTCAGCAGTGAACCAGACCAGGAGTAAATAATTTCTCTCTCTGGTCACACTGCCAGGGGGAAGGAGAAGCCCTGGACACCCACAGGGTCATCCCAACCCACTGGTGGGCACAGGGCTGTGTCAGGCCCTGGAAAAGCTCACCTGCATCTTCCTCAGCCTCCCTGGCTGAAGCATCACATCACCTCTCTTACCAAGGAACTGATAATCCTTAAAAATGTCATCCAAACAGAGCTTAGCTGCACACACACCCCCAAAGTACAATGTTCTGTTCTAATATCCTGTCTCCAGAAACAGCATAATCCAAAGTGTCAGTTATTTCATAAATACAAACTAGCAAGACTTGCAGTTCTGGCTGGGATTTTTTTATGAATCTGCTTTACTCCTTTAGCTGCTTACTCATTTGCACTTACCTTTTAGTCTGATCATGTAAAAGGTTTTGGAACAAGTACAGAGGAAGAATAAAAACATAATGGTTTCTCACTGCTCGAGGGCATAACTCTAATTAAAAAGAACATTCTTGCTTTTAGCACCCAGACTCCTCTCTCCAAAACCTGAACTTTGACATTTTCAAACTGAGATTTAAAACAAGAAAATAATTCTCAGTGCCACGAGGAAGGACTGCCTGCATTGTACAGAGGGAAAGGGGAGGGATGAGGGAGAGAGAGGTTCAAGGCTAATGGACTTATCATGGAATCTGAGTTGGGAAAATGCAGATTTGCTCATCAGCCAGACCCCAGCTCACGCTCACACCTCAGCACGGTGGTGACAGCTGGAGCCTTGGAGGATGCTCCGCTCTCTCTGCTTCAACCAGGATGACACAAATACACCAGCACTGAACAGGGACATGCTTTCTGCCACCAGAAGACCTTCCAGGGCCAGGATCCAAGCCAGAGCCCCTGGCTGGCAGCGGGGCTGCGAAGATGCTCCTGGTTACAGGGCGCGGTCCCAGTTTGGCCATTGCTCACAGCCAAAACTCGAGTTTTCCTCTTAATAACCTACAACTTCACACCTAGAGATAACATTGTGTTCCATCTGTAGACACACCCCATACACCCTAATCAATCCCTCGCCCTCTTCCTACCCCTCTTTAGCCTCCAGATAGGTGTTTAAACCATCGAGTGAATTGACAGAGCAAAATGGAAATTGGAAATTGGCAATGCACGCTGCTGAGTCACAGGTGTGACAAACCAGCACCTTCTTTCCTGAATAGTTTTTGCTTACAGCCCCCCTTTACTCTTGAGATATATGAATTATAAATCTTAAGAATATTTTAAATACGTATTTTATAGTTAGCTTCTTATAATCACCTAAAAAATCCCCTTCAGTTCCAGATTAAGGCTGGGGAAAAATAAGGAAAAGTGTAGAATCACAACCTCAGAAGGCAAAAAGACAATAGACATAAGATCAAGAAGTTAACAAATGAAATTTTTTAGGTTAGGAATCAAGAGTCATTGAAAAGAGCAATTTGGAAACACACATTACAGTTGCAAAATTGATAGCAATATAAAATTAACTCATGCTACTCTATTTTAACTTCAACACATTACACACCACAGTTCATTTCCTCTTGTAACAATTCAATCAAGGAGCAATTAAATCATTATCACCTCCATCCAATATTAGTATTAATTTTATTTTAAACATCAATATAGAGGAAACATTTACCAACAGCAAATAAAATCCCACACATATATGGATTTCTGTGCTGAAAATTAGCTCATCAGCCAACGTGAACAGATGACTAAATAATTCCAGGGGTTCATATCCAGCAAATATTCCTGCAAAATGCACACGTAACTGCTCCTAATGTGGAGGGATTACAAGTGGGAAATCTGCACCCCCAGGGGCCAGGGTACCCAGTGCAGGGCCCCTGGGGGAAAGGAGATTTTCCAGAACTCAGCATTAACCTGACTGGCAGAAGCTCTGAGCTCGCAGTGCAGAGAGCTAATGAGTGCTATCAGAACAGCACATGTTGCCCATGGAAACATTTGTACCAGGAGCATCCTTGTGGTAGGACATGCTGGAGAACTAACTCAGGAGCAGCTGCAGGATAATTTGTTTTTGATTTGGAGTCCTCATCCTGTATAATAACATTAACTAGCTCCTTGATGATTGACCAGCTCCATCCATCAGATGTTTCAAAAGAAAATGAAGCCATTCTGGAAATGTTACTATAGGCAGATTTTTTCCCCCTTTGCTTTTTTTTTTTTTTTCCCTACAGAAAAGGAAAATTTTTTTTTCAGTCTTCATTTGCAACAGCAAAAATTCATCTGCACATGCATGAAACTTTGCAAAGGGCTGGGCACAGACACAGGACATCTGTCCAGCAGCCCTACAGAATTACAGGTCCCAGACTTTGACACAGCACTGAAGGAAGAGGGGAGACATGGACCATCCTCTCCACCAGCATTGGAGGTTTGGCTGGTTTAGAAATATCCTTTAAAGCATTGCAAAATTCTGCAATCATTGTCCTGCTGGGGTTTAGTTTATCTGGGATTTTAATTGTGTCCAGCAGTAATGTGTAATGAGAACAGAGGCTGTGAAACTCACCCACTGTGCCAGCCCACACAGAGGGTTTTTCCAAATCATTTAAGAGTGATTTAGATACTGGGAAAAAAAAAGCCCCAAACCTCAACTAATTGTTAACTAAGATATGGCCCAATTTCAATTATTCCACTGATTGATCTCAAAGTGATAGATTTTCAAAAGGACCTATTAATGAAAAGTGTCCAGTTCCCATTAAAATGTAATGGGATTGATACCTAATCAGTTCAGGCTCCTTGGAAAAATCCAGTTTAAATTAATCAGTGGGGAAGCTTTGTACTTTTGAGTTGGTAGAATTTGCTCTTGCACTGTATAAATCTGATGAGTACTAAATAAGATGATCCTAAAGCATCTGTCCACATATCTCTGCCCTGGACAACACCATCCATCCAACTAATCCACTTCTGGACTTGGGCAATAGAAATCCCCTAATTTCCACTAACCATATGTTAGCTCTGCCATATGGAAAAGAATATGCGGTAATGAGGGTGGTGACAGAGCCAGATTTCTTCCCATACATGATCTAGATTATGACAGTCTCTCCAGAGGAGAAAAATCCAGGTACAGCCCGTGTATGTCCTGCAGGGAGAGCCCAAGTTGCCTGGCAAACACATTGTAAAAAAACTCTCACACAGAGTGTTCAAAAGGATGAATTATCTGCATGATTATTTTATAGCTGTACCCAGATACAAAAGCTTGGTTGTCTGCCATGAGCACTAAGACTTCAAACTGCAAGCAAAAACCTGATTATTTGGTATTACTGAGAATGCCACTCTTACAGAAATTCAGCGGTGTCTTGATGGGGTTTTGTCAACATTTCAGAAAAAAAAGGAATACATCATTTAGGTGAAAAAAACCCACTTCATGGTCATGAATTTGTGTCCTTCCAGTATTAAGGTGCTGCTGATAGGCACCTTTGATCTGACAGGAGTGATGCAGGTGGCCAGTGGGGACAGAGTGAATATTTGCCCATCTTTGCCCAACTCGCAGACTGAAAGCTCTGCCATCAAGGCAAAAACACCCAGAAACATGGGGAAGAGATTTGTCAAGTCCCCAGTTGTTCAGGTGAGCTGTTCATCCCCTCTGTCTCCCCTCATCAGGCTGTGGGAATGGCAGTTCCAGACCGAGCCTGGAGGATGTCACACCCAGGGGGACACACAGGGCGGTGAAGCCAGGGCTGAGATGGATCCTGGTGATCCTCACCTTGGTTAGCTAAGGCACACCTCAACCACTGTGCTCAGGGAAATGAGAGAGGCATAAATTATCTCCTGTGCTGGGCTAATTCCTTCTGTCTGCAAGGAAATCTACGTCTCTGAATAAAACAAAGCTTCCTCCCTCCTTCCATGGTGCCTCCAAGCAGATGTTCATCTGTTCCTTATTCTGAGTGCTGATACAGCCCAGAAAGGTTATCTAATTACAGAAACAATACTTATTGGATGCACTAATGCTCCTACAATTTTAATAGCAATATGATAGCTAGGATTTATATTATTTTCCTTTTCTGATTAATTATTTACATAGAGAGGAGCATAGATTATTAAGTACGTGTGCACTGTGCCAGGCTGCAAAGAGATTTTTTTAAAAGAAAAGGGAAGAAACAGACTCTAAACTTTTTTGGAAACAATCATGCAAGTGCTTTGATATCCTGTGACCCAGCAATTTGCATTTAGGCTCCTGGGATGTTTGTTCAGAGCACAGGCTTGATCCAGGACTCTACAGGTAATGTTGTAACTTCCCAGTTTGGAAGCAAGCTACAGCAGGGAGAGAAAACCCTGATGTCAACACATCCACCCAGGAAAGCTTTGTTTAGCCATAAGTCTGCCCAAATGCCTCAGAGGGGTGCATGGCACTGGGAAACATCATGAAATTTAGGTTGTCTTGCAGTGACTGTTCACCTGTTCCCCATGTAACATGTCCCCAAGGTGCTAACTGGAATTCAGGAGAAAATTTAGGAGCAACCAAGACGTCAGAGACAGACATCTGTCATCTATCTACCCAACCCATTTCAAAGCATGGCCATGAGTTCCTCAAGTAGACTGTACTCTGGTGCAAGCACACATTTCTCCTCTNTGGAATACAGATGTGGCACCCTTTCAGCTCCCAGACAGGAGCTACAGGGAGTGACAGCCCCTGTCTGCATGAACAACAGCTCCAGAAGAGGAAGAGATAGACTACTCTGGTGGAAGCACATATTTCTCCTCCTTTTAGTTAAAAATCCTCCAACATCTGTCTAAAATTTATCCTATTTTCCTAAGATCAAGTCATTCTTGGAGGTTTGCCCCAGTATACTTTAACAGGCAAGTCAGATAATTATTGCTAAATGGCAACATTGAACCTGGCCAGCTCTTCAGGTGGGATGATCTCATTTTCAATATTTCATTTAAAAAAAAATTCAAATGAGCTTAAGACACTCTTAAGGCTATGGATAAAACTCTGCCCTTTACAGAGAACTGAAAACCATGGCCACTGCACAACCATTCAGCTTGAAACACAAATCTCTGTTTAACATCTGTGCAAATTCCTCCCCATTTGTTTATCATTCTGCACACCAAAAAGCACTTTGCTAACTTTCTGCAAATCCAGATATTTCTATGAAATGGCGTTGTGGTGCTGTGGTAAAATTAACGAGAGGAGACTCCTAAGGAGGAAAAAAAGGCAAATCTTTATGCTTATGTCATTAAATTAATTCAGCCTGGAAAGAAATTAATCCTATCAAGTTTTAATCAGGTGGTGACTTTGCTTTGATTTGTGAATAACAGTTTTAATAAAAGATATTTCACAGAACAGAAGAACCTCTAGTGCAAAATGCCACACAGTCTCCTCCTCTGACTGAGAATTTCTGGTCATTAAAAAAAGCCAAAGCAAAAGCAGAACTATCACTACTTACCTCATCTGCAGCTATGAAAATGTGAGTGAGAGGTCAGAGGAGAGGGGGGGAAAAGCCAGTCCTTGGAATAAAGGGCTGGAAAAGATAAAATCTAATTGGAGTCACTCTAAAATCCCACCACCCCTCCTAGGTCAGGAGGGAAAAAAAGCAGGAGTCCCTGAGCCTTAGCAGGGCACGCAGTTCCTTCTCACATCGGCTTTCATGGAATTGCAGCTGGATTAAGTAAATCACTTCAGGCATAAATTTACCATAAAGATGGAGGGCATTCCTCCTTCTCCCAGCAGGACCAGGCAGCCAAAGCCAATCCAGCAGCCTGCTGGGCCATGGGCAGGGGCAGTGCAGGGAAGGGTCCCTGCTGTCCCTGTGTCATGCCTGTCCCTGTGTCGTGCCTGACCCTTTGTTGTGCCCTCCAAGTGGCTGGAGGACAGAGAGATACAAGAGACCCCTCCTAATCCCTGCCACTGGAATACAGATGTGGCACCCTTTCAGCTCCCAGACAGGAGCTACAGGGAGTGACAGCCCCTGTCTGCATGAACAACAGCTCCAGAAGAGGAAGAGATTCGGGAACAGAAACGTGCGTGTATCCCACAGCTCATAAAGGTCATGGCTTAGCAGCGGAGTTATTCCACAGCCACAGAACGAGCCTTGATCCAGACCAAAGGTGGCACAAGCATGGACCAAGGATAAACCTCATCTCTGCAAGACCTAGAGGGAAATCAGACACTGGGAAAGGAGCAAGAATGGAGCAGATTCCTGTATCTGGGAACAGCAGTAATCTCAGTACCTTTGCAGCTTTGGGTGCTGGGGAAGGTGACATGCACCAAAGGGAAGGCAGGAATACTCATGGATGGAAAGCAGGAATACTCATGGATGGAAAGCAGAACCATTCCTGAATGTGTCCAAGTGCCCGTGGTGTTTGCAGTCCTGCTGCAGCCTGGTGAGCACCGCAGCAGCATCTTCCTTGTGCCAGCCAGCCCTGCTCCCTTGGCCACAGGGTGCTCTCCTGGGGCAGGATGGGCTGGGGGCAGGCACCTCTCTGCCTGCAAGCAGCAAAGGCAGATCCAGACAGAACTCCTGCCCTTGCTATTTTCTGGTGAGGGCTTCACAATAGAGTAAATCTCAGGTAGCAACGAGCCCTGCTGCGCGGGGAAAAGCTGAGTATGACTGAGAAACCCTTCCATCATGCTGTCACAGAAAGCAAGTTCCCTGGGGCTTGAAGGAAGGCTGTGCCTTAAACGATTTGCTCCTTAATGGGCTTTTTCTTTGCAATCAGCATGTGGACTCTGAAAAACCACGGGTTTGGTTTCCAGAGTGTGCAGTCCTGAGCCCACGGAACCCACGCAGGTCCCCGTTCCCCCCGCGCACGGGCCCCTGATTGGCAACCCTGCCAAAAGAGCTCCCCTGCAACTTGTACAGCACATATTGTATCCAAAATAATATGCTGCTGATTTTAAAAAGAGTTTTAAAAATATGCCATTGGAACATCACCTTGCTAAAAGCTGAGAAAGATGCATTTTTAGTAACAGAAATGTGAGAAAAGGAGTCTGGAATGGGGCAGTTTGGCCCACATGAGCAGACCCAGACTCAGATGGGATCCTCAGGAATCAGAGGGGTTCAGGGTAGGAGTAAAGGATCCTTTAGGGCCAGTGAGAGTGAAGGATCAGGCCTGGCTTTGTTCTTACCCCTCTCTAGAGAGGACAGGAGGGATGGGAGTTCCTGAGGGTGACCTTGCAGTGCTGCTTGCAGGGCAGTGCTGAATGTTCTCCAGTGCAATGCACACACTGCACCAAGACCTGGGGGGCTCTGCAACACCCATCTTCAGCCAGAGAAAAGGGCAGCAGCTGGGTGGGATGTGCAGGGAGGAGACTTCTCACTGTCTGTCATCCCTGCCCAAAGCCCCCTCAGAGGCTGCTCTCCATGAGCAGTCATGATTTAGGCTCCAGCACACACCTAGGACAGGACAGATGTTGTCCCCCAGGTCACATGTGGAGTCTCCAGTGGACCGGAGCACTGAGGCAAGCCACCATCTGTCACCTCTACAGCCAGACCAACCCCATTCCCATTGTGCCCTGCATCTCCCACAGTGATTTCTTCCTGGCCTCTTTCTCCAAGGGCCCAATTGCCATCAGCCTTTCTCATCCTTTAGGAGAGATGCAGAGGGCTGAGGCTGAGCAGCAGCCTCTAACCCCTTCTCCCAAAACAAGCTTAGTCTTTGTTGCACTGTATTTACTTCTGTTTTCCAAGAGTAGGGGAAAGCAAACAATGCAGAAAACCTTTAATTTCACATTTTTTTCCCAGCTGGTACAAACGATAGCTGGATATGCACACATCAGTATAATCGTCTCCTAAACAAATGGCACAATGACAAACCGAGGGGGCGGGGAGAGGGGGAGCAGAGCACAAGCTGGTGTTTTCAATTTAGAAAGTATGCATTATTTACACTGCCATTATTCCACTCAATTTGAGTTCACGCTTTAGTCCTAATTTCAGTATAATCAAAGTCAATGAATATTTAATCAGCATTGCTTCCAGAAATTGAGTAATGCCATTAACATAATGTCCCCAGGACTTCAATGCCGATTTTCCTCAAAAGCATGGGACTTCCACTCTTCCTGCCCTTCCCCCCTTCACTTTAACCAGCTGATGCTCTGATCTCCACCTTTGCTGGGCTCAGCAAGGTGGGAGCTGCCCAAAATGCAGTGGATGGGAGAAACACTTCCTAAATGCAGAGATGATGATGCTGATCCAGCCCCAGGATAGGCAATAAAAGCAGAGCATTTCACTTGAGTGTGGCTCAGTGTGGATGAGCATCGTAATAACAATAATCCATTTGCACTTCTGGAGCACCTTTCAATGGAGGGGCTCCAGTCATTCTGCAGGCATTAATTAATGCCTCCCACTCCCCTGCAAGGAGGACACTTTTTTGTGTGATGGCTAATCTACAGATAGGAAAACTGGAGCATGATGGGGTTAAGTGCCTGGTTTACAGCCACCCAGGAATCCGGTGGCATTTGGGCAGAAGTCTGGAGCTCTGACTGCCTCCAAGCTTCCTTCCCCAACCAACAGACTGTGCTGCTTCACTAAAATGAGATCAAGAGAAGCAGCAGTACCTATGAATATTTATGAACAATACAAAATTACAGCATAAAAAATTGTACAGACATCTCAGAGCTGCTAAGTGATGGCTCCAGAGCTGCATCCCTATGTGCACAGAGCATTCAGCAGTCAGTGCACACATGCCCCCTCCAGTGGGGCTGCATCTAATCTATCATCTTTTCTAACATGACTATCACTGTAATATCTCAGCAATGCCTTCAGCTGAAGACTTATCACAGCCTTCCATCTATCTGAGCTGGTTTATAAAGCTTTTCTCCATGGTGCTGGAAAATCTGTGGGGCATGTGTTTTAAAATATTGGATAAATTCCCCACTTTCCCTTCTGTGAGTCTAGATAGAGCTTTAATGCAACCTTTATCAGTAATGAACAATCTCTTGTTCTCCCATAAAATTAGAATTAATCCTTTTTTATGTTAATAAGGAGGGAACAAAGTTCAATTTTGTTCACACAACACATACAGTTGGGAAGTCTGAGGTTACATATAGAAAGTACTTGCAAAGTTATTCTAATCTGGTTTTTTAGAGGGTTTGGATAGTTTGGAATCATCACACTTTCATAAACTCTTCCATGAACAATTTATTATTGCATATCAGTTCACTGGTCCCCTATTTGCAAATCTACCTGTTGTTCTCAGTGGGTTCCAGCATGGTACAGACTCACCTCAGTGCAGGTGTTCTCTTCAGTAATGGCATTAAGGATCCTTTTTTCAACTGCTGAAGATTTCTGGGTTGCACAGGTGCATATATATGGAAACTCTGGTATTTCCATATACCAAATTTTGGTAAATTCCATACACCATTATTACCATTACATATACTGCCATACCATAAATGGTATGATAATATACCAAGAATAATGGTATATGGAAATTTTTAGTCCCCACCTCTGGGAACAGTCTTCAAAAATATTTTCTCTAAAAGTTTGCAAAGCTGTTTGCAACCCAGTAATACCAATAAATGCTTATTCTGCTGAATTACATCATGGTTGTAACCAACTCAAGCACAGTCCTGCTGGCCTGGCTATGCATTTAGACTGAGGATGGCAAAGGTAAAGTAGCACCTGACAAATTTACACCCCAACTCCATGGAATTAACCCTGATGTGGGTAAATATGAAGATCAAGTTTGCAATCATTTAAAAAGCCTTATTCTTGACTCATGTGAAGAGTTTGCTCTCGGAGATGGAATGGAGGAAATAAATGGTGCAGATGGAACAGGGATGGAGGAGTAAAGCCTGTGCCTGCAGAGGGAATGAGGAAGGACCTTGCTGGAGTAGGAGTGGGGAGGTATTTGTTATGGTCTGGGGAAGGGTAGAGACCTGCTCAGCTCAGCAGCTCAAGTCAACAGCAAAGAATAGCTTGTACATGTCCCTGGCATCATAGAATGAAAGCCCCCCTGTAATCTCAAGGAAAGCAATTCTATAAGCCCAGGTAGCATTTTTCCAACCTATCTTGTCCTTAATAACAAACATTTTGAAGGCAGAAGATAAATGGTTTTGTGGAAGTGACATATTCTGCTGTCCCTTGAATGAAGTTGTCTCAGCCATGCTCCACCAACACCCCCTGACAGCTCCCATTATCCCAATGGCTTTAAACATTAACCTCAGCAAACACCCCTGCCACCCTGGCTGAGAGGAGGCAAACCTGGCACCAGCTGTAACAGGAATGGAACATGGATGTTCTGCCCTGGAAAATCCCACCCTCACTGACTCTGGACAAGACCAGTGGTTCTGACAACATCTAGGGACACTTTCCTTTGAAGGAGAACACGGCAGTCTCACATGTGTGGTCTGTAGCTCGCCAACACCCACGGAAGGGCAATCACCTCTCACAGCACTATTGGGAAGGCTTTTCACAGCCCAGTCCCTGACAGGCAGAGTAAGAGTTAAGCTGGAGGGTGGGGGAGAAGCCAGAGGATTGCTGTAACATATCATCAGTGGGACTATTAATAGGGTTCAGGTTATAACTTATTCATGAACTTGTGCACTTTTCACTCGTTCAGTATGGCAGGGTAACTCAGGAACACTTATGAATGACACTACTAATGCACCAAAGAGAAAGGAAACAGAATTCTGCTTCTGTTGCACATTAAACCTATCTATAGCTCCTCAAGACCACAGCAGATCAGTCAAGCAGACATGGATACTGCTGTTAAAGGATCAGCCCTCAGAGCATGGGCCCCGCTGGGCCTGGGATGCCTTTGGCAGACGCACAGCGCATTAAATCTTTTTGTCTTGGCAATACTTGCACGATTTGCTGTATGATTCTTGTTTCAGCAAACACTTGTGAGCATTGTCAGACTCAACAGGCAGCATCTCTCTGCATGGCCATGGAGGCCCTGTGCCAGCCCAAAGGCATTTCTCCTGCTCTCTGCAAACCCAATGGAATTCCACTGGAATCCCAATGGAACCCAGTGGCCTTCCTTAGAAGTCCCACAATGCAACTCACACTAAACTGATACTGATAAACTGGGCCAAAGCAAAGAGTACAAAAAGCTTCACACCTTGAAAAAATCAGCTCCATGGTTTTTGAAACTCACCTCCACAGTTTTGAGTGGCCCTGAGGGAAGGTGAGAACAACCTCTGGCACCAGGAGGTTATGGCTGCCCAGGCAGCACCTACAACATCAGAACGGAGCTCGCAGAAATGTGAGGGCTCAAATTCCCATTGCTACTTCGGTTCCTGAAGGAACTGAAGGCTTACACTATGGCACAAATAATTTAGGGCTTAATAGATATGGCAAAGGCCATGGGGTGTGTCAGTAACAAGGCTGAAGGAAGAACCTAGCAACCCCAAAGGGACCAAGTTTACTCCTCTCACCTACACTCCTGGCAAGAGATTTAGCACTTGTCACTGGTCACTGTTTTATCTCCAGTGTCTTAATTGTCTTCTTGCTAGTTAGGACTCATTGTATGTTCTATTGATTGTTGTTTCCCCACTAATTGACTGTGTGGCTGTTGGCTTCTTTAATTGCCATCCTGAAAGGCACTGTAAATTGTCCTGCATCAACATTAGTGATGGTAAGAAAACCAGAGAGGTGCAAGGAATTTCAGTGTGAATACAGTGGGGAAACAACAGGGTCTTGGAATGTTCTCAGTCCACTTAATCCCCTCTCTCAGCCAACTCATCCTAATCTTGCACACCAAACATTAAAGTTTTCACTTCCATAAGCTGGATTCAAGTTCTAGTTTTGAAGTTTATTCTGGTTCAATATTCATTAACCCAGATGATGGATGTACAGGGCCTACAGCACATCCTTTCCAACACACGTGTCCTTCCCAGCTCCTCCTCCAGTTATCTAACTCTGGTCCAAGACACTGAAGTCAATGGATTTTTTTTTAGACTCTCACAGACCTTTTGGTCCAGATCTTGAAACATTTATTACTTCTTACAGACATAAGAACACAGACAAGGGACCAAGGGAAATTTTTCAAGCTGTCTAATTCCTGCTAATCAACTCAGCCATGTTAGAGCCTTTGAAAGTTTGACAAAGCACTCACAAGCATTTTTAAACAGTTGAATTGCTCCACCTGGCTCAGTCTTCCAGGTCCCATATTTGCAAACATTGTCTGCATGTGCCAAACTCATAATCCAGATACACAGGACAGGATGAGTCAGTCACATAATACATTTAACTGTTCCAGAGATGACAGAAGACTATGGAAAGAAGGATTGATTAAAGACCTAGACAAGGAAAAAAACCGTTTTTTTTTTCAGAAACCATTGAGCAGTGAAAGGCACTGGGCATTATTTGAGGCTTATTGAGTTCATGCTGGCTCTCTCTCTTTTCTGGAATAATGTCAATACTGCAATTGATTCCAGGCCTTTTCTTAGAAGAATCCCAGTTCTAATTTAATCCTATTGAGCAGCAGTCAGAAGCCCACCAAGAGAGGAATTCCACTCATTTTAGCAAAACAGACAAAGAGTGGTGGGTTTGACAAAACCAAAGGACATGCCTTTTGCCTTTTTTGAAGGCCTTTTGTTGTTTTTGAAGGGCAAATGTCACTGCAGCTGTCACTGTCACTGCCTACTCCCAAGAATGCAACATCCAGAACCCTTGCTTGTTTTCCTATTAAGGCAACAAAAGTGCTTTGCTAAGTTTTGTGTGTAAAAATGAAAATACACTTTTAAAGATGATAAATGGTCCTTTTGGCTCCTGGTGCCTTTTTTTTTTTTCCTTGATTCCATTTTCTTTTTTTCTCCTAGGTAAGAAAAAATATATATCCCTCCCTTCCTGTGCAAATGCTCACGAGGGAACAGTTAAATGTTCTTCTCCACACAGCTTTTCAACCAGTCAGAACAGGAGGTCACATTTCAGCTGATGAGAATATGCTATGAAAACTTGTCTTTGGTATTCCTACATATCCTGACCTCCCTGTTATTCCTTCTCACCTCTCCTAGATGTAAGAAAAGCAAC
>VWYP01009970.1:44361-56902 GCA_013400435.1 Pycnonotus jocosus | reverse complement strand
CAGGACTCCAGTCAAAATTCACAATCTGGATGTGTTACTGGGGCTTTGCAACTTGCATGGCTCTGTAGCCTGATGTATTGACAATGTTTAAATGTTTTTATTGCCTCTGTATATCCTGTCAGCTGTTCTTCCCGCAGAAATGCCCAGGAGGTCTTTAGGAAGAATTGGTCACAACTGACGGGTTTTGAAAACACAATTTTCACTGTCCTTTATGGGAATGGTGCCATTTACAACTATTTCTGGCAGAGTGCCCCTCTGTGCCCAACAGAACCAGGAGAAACCAATGTGTGTGGCTGAAGTGTTTCTTTTATTGCTTTGGGGACCTCACAAGTTTTGAGTTAGACATGAGAAATTAAAGGAAAAAAATTCCGAAGCCAGTTCATTTAATCTGTGTTTGGATGACATTAAAAGGTCTGTTTCCTACTACCAAAGGTCAGTGTGCATGACCTGTTTGCTCTTAACAAGATGGGATCATCTCTACTCAAAGGTATATGAACCATTGAATAGTACAGAAAAGCTGGTGAAAAAAAGGAAAAGGAGGAAAAATCCCACATATTTTGAGTTACAAAGGCTCTACTTGTCCGCTTCTTTTGAACTCAATGCAGCATTTCCATACACGAGTCTTCAGTGACTTTTAAGTTGTCTTTCAAAGTAACCGAGTGCATTTCAGAGTGCAGCCTCCCATTTTTCATCCAGCAAGCAGTGCACCTGTCCAAGCCATAGGCAGCCAGCTTCTCCAGGAGAATGTTGTGGGACATGGGTTAAAGGCTTTACTAAAGTCCAGGGAGAGAAAAATCCACAGCATTTCTGTCATCTACTGAGAGGGTCACCTGGTCACTTAAAGGGTTCAGGTTGGTCAAGCAGGACATGCTTTTCATATACCTGTGCTGGCTGGGCCTGATCCCCTGGTTGTCCTGCACGTGCTGAGTGGCACACAGGATGATCTCTTCCATGACCTTCCCAGCACTGAGATGAGGCTGACAGGAGCTCCAGTTCCCTGGGTCATCTGATGGTACAGCCCACCTGCCTTCAGATGGTTCCTTCCACCTATTTTACAAACTAATTTCAGCATAGGATGAAAGGACTGCTANAGTTAAGTCCTTTATTTCAGAGTTGAGGGAGAATTACTTTTCTCACACCTATCTCTGAGGAGTTTTTCTAAAAAAAAAGAAAAAGAAAAAAAAAACCACCAAAAAACCCTGAAAAACAAACAAACAAACAAAAAACCCAAAAAACCCCAAACAAACAACAACAACAACAACAAACCAAACCAAAACAAAACAAAAAAAGGGCTCGAAAATAAAGGTGAGTGAAGCCCAGTGTTCCACTGAGCTGGTGCCCTGCCACCCCTCCCAGGTGGTGTGGGGAACTGGGGCAAGGCTCTCAGGACCTACAGCTACACCAGGATTTTGGGTCACATCTTGACAGATGAGGGTGACTTGCCAGGCCAAGTGAAAGCCATATCTGGTCCCAGTTTGGATCACATGACTTGGTTGGGAAACATTCAAATGCTGATGAGAGTAATTTTGTGTAGAGAAAAATAGCCTGGTATTATTCCCAAGTAAAAGCCTGTGTCAACACTTCAGCAAAAACCTGAGAGACCTGGGGTTTGCTGACTACCAAATCCTCATGAAATCCTTAAAAGCACAAGACAGGATTTTTCATAAGGTTCATAACTCCAGAGGATTAATGACCCTGAGGTAAGGGTCCTGTTACTTCCAAAGTCCTGTTCATAATTATCAAAATATCACATCCTGTATTCTGAATTTTGAAGGGAAATATTTGTCTGTGATTTCAGATTGTTTTCTGTACTTTGTACTGTGGGCAACAGCTATTTTAGTAACTGAGTTTGAAATTTTTTGTCATCCTCTTGCTTGTCTAACAATACATCTTTTTTGTACTTCTGTTCCAGCATCCAGAAAAAACCCCAAATATTGCAGCAATCTGTAGGAACCTAATAGCATGAAAATCCAGGGCACATGCTCTAAGACAGTGACTGCAACTTATATCCTATGATATAAGTCTGAACTGAGCAGTCTGGACTGCTCATGCTGTAATAGTCTGGGAGAAGAATTTCCAGTGACACATGTTTTGGAGTCTGGCAGACAATTTATCCAGAAGGAATCTAAAATTGTAGTCCAATTTTTTGGAGTAAAGGCTACAGTATGTACATTGAAAGTGGCCAGACTGAAAACTAAATTTTATAATGGCAGGAATGTGTTCCTTTAGTTGACAAAAAATGCACTCATGTATCTTGGATTAAGTCAAATCATTGTTTACAATGCAAATTAATTTTCTTGACATATAATTTTAGTTTTAACTGTTTGAAGACATTTTATTTTGTGATTGGATTTTTTTTAAGAAACTCAATTAGATTAATATCAGATGTATCCTTTCATTTATTTTGGTATCCTTCAGTGGTTTTGGCATTTAATTTATACTGGTATTCTTTTAGATATGGAGGAGTATGTTCAGATTTCAAAACCAAAAATTCCTATGTATTGAGGGATAAAAACTTCTGCATTGCAGCAATACTAGAGGGACAGTCTAAAGTCTTTAAAATCTTTTTTAATCTCTTATTTAGGACTGGTTTCAACGTACTTTCCTTCTCAGAAGTCATGTTACAGTGAATCATAATTTTCAAGAGGAAAAAGAAATCAGCATAAGTTTCTTAACAGGCCCACAAAAAGCCCCCAGCCAATAAGTTCTGCTGTTCAACTCAGCCATGGGCCCCATTGCACTGAATTATTTAAAGGCAAATTAACTCAGTGAGACATTTCACCAGTTGATGTGAACCAGCACAATTTTCCTGAAGAAAACAGAGAAGTGTTGACTTACAGCTGCTCAGAGTGTCCATGTAAATTTTCCAAGTTTTCAACACCACTATTCTTTTGATGATTCATGCTAATGACACTGCCCCAGACACACCTTCAAGGTGGTCATAATGGAATATAGGCAACAAACAACTTCTGTCATATCACAGAATAGTCCGAGACTGAGTTGGAAGGGATCCATAAAGGACTTTCATGTCCAGCTCTGAGCTGGATGTGGGGCTCAAACCCATGACTTTGGCATCATGAGCACCATGCTCCAACCAACTGAGCTGATCATATGAGATCTACTGTAAAATCTCACTCAGGTTAAACAACCCACACAGTGGATCCAGCTCCCTGTCCTCCGCTGTCTCCAGCAACATCCAGTTTGAGCTGAGTGCAGATAGTCAGTCCTTCAACAGATGTATCACTCCCTTCTTGGCTTTCCAAGAAAATCACCACAAGGCGCTTCCTACAATTTGCAAATGTCCTCCATAATGTTAAAAACAGTTCATAATATGCCAAGATAAAAATGGTTTTGCAATTTTGAAAGAAAATATAGTTCTTTCCTGTTGTTATTCTGTTAATCCATTTCTGTTCTGTTAAAAGTTTGGAGCCTGGCAGCAGTGGGAAGGGGTGTGTGCCTGCTCTGGGCAGCTGAAACCTCTGGGGAACAGAGGGGACCTTCCACCTGGGATAGAACTAGACCTTTGCAGTTCGAGGGACCTTCTGGAGAACAGGACACAGGTAAAAAACTCCAAAAAACCAGAGTGCAGGTAGTCTGCTACACTAGAAACTGGTACTGTTGCAAAATAATAAAGAATTCATATTTATTTTATCTTGAGTACTTTTTCAGAAAAAAAAAACTTCTCTGCAAAACACCTACCTCTAATATAGTTCCATCTGTTGGTGTGAAAGAAATGGGATCTATTTATAAATAACTTTAAAATGAAAAAGATAAATTCAAATTTGTAAAGATTTATTTAAATTTAATATTCCTTTAAATTAAAATGGCAAGAATAAGTAAGTATTTGCTTAATGAATCTTGGCTTAACTCCCATCATTTAATGAAAGGAGGTGGGCAACCCTTCACATTATAATATTTGTCTTCTTCATGAAGAAGCACTGGGAGAGTGCTGTTCAACAGGATATGAAACTGGTGGGAAGCAATTTGCTATATAGTACATGGATATTGAATAAAATGAAAAAATTTACATGGTGTTACCTGAAAATTTGTGACCACCTAGCCTTAAAAAAGAAGGAAGAAGATAGTTCAGAATTCAGAAAAACTTAGAAAATCAGTTGAAGATTTCTAGATGGAATTTTTTTTTTCCCCTATCAGCAGATTCTGAAAGGCTATGATTGTTGGTTCAGGAGGAAATTATTAAGAGGAGATATCATAAACATGTATAAAGTAAAGAATCTTGAAAGAAAAATCCAGGTTTCAAAAGTATGTCTTGGGCTAAAAATTTCAGACAACTCAAAGAAGGTTCCCCAACTATTTGTAGCTGGGGAACTACATACTGGATCAGTTGACATATAGTCCTGATCTAAACCAGCAATTTCCACCTTCCATTCAGGATGGCAGCACCAGGTCAGATGCTAAATTTGACTCCTCTTTGCATTATTCCACTGCACAAGCATGTTCTGGATTACAAGGCATACAATTCTTCATCAAGCTGGTAGATTTTCAGTGTGGGCTACCCTTCAGGGTAGCTGGTATGATGCCAGTGGGTGTCTGGCTCTTCAGTCTGCAATTTCTTCACATTCCAGTAGTGAAGCATCCCACAATTCCTAAACAAGCATGGCAAATCCATTGCTTGGGATTCTTCAATAGTTTTTGGGGGGGTTACCCTTTAATTTTTAGCTTTCATTTTATTTCATTTTTTTCTGTTCAACTTTCTATTGCTTAAGAAATTGCCGTGTTTCCCTTGCTTTTTTGAAATCTGCATCAGCTTTCTACTACCTCAGTTTAGACTGGTTTCTAGTTTCACCAGTCTGGACTGGTGAAATTTAATTTCCATCCAATTAAAGACAATTAATTCAATAATACTAGCATAAAACATATTTCAAACATCTAGTTTAAGCTGTTTAAAAATGAAATTTACAGGGAATAGTTACATTGGCATCACAGACATGTGACATGGTAATTTTGACTTGCTTGTGGCAACACAAATTTCACATCTCATCAGCTCTCTCCCAGAAACAGCTTTGTGCTGGGAAGTCATCAGCTTGAAACCTTCAGGTCTGTTTCTTATTACTTCAGGAGTTGGCTAGGAAGTGCAGTCAGGATACTTTCATTTGTATTAATTCCTGTGATTCTGCTGTTCCGGCTCCAGGCAATCCCTAAAAGCAGGTGTGATACAGTCTATTCTTTGATATGAACTGGATCATAACTGCCAAGATGTGGTAAAAACTCTTCATTCTCTCCTAAAACCTATTTCAGTGAATTTTTTTCCTCATTTTATCTACTTTAATGGACAATCACATATCAGATGAGTTAGAGGAGGGATGGAAAGGGAGGGAGGAAGGGAGGAAGGGAGGAAGGGAGGAAGGGAGGAAGGGAGGAAGGGAGGAAGGAAGGAAGGGAGGAAGGAAGGAAGGAAGGAAGGAAGGAAGGAAGGAAGGAAGGGCAAAGTAAAAATTGGCTGATTACCTCTTTGCTACCTTTCAGGATGATCAATCATAGAGCATCTAAGAGAGAGGCATAAAGGGTACACAGGCTAAGAGGTAACCAACCCTTGGGCACAGCATGCCTGAATGCAGTAAAAGCAGTAAAATAATGCAGACTTTTCCTTAAAGAAGTATGCCATTGTACTGAAGAGCCACAGCAAATACTCTGGCCTGGGATTCCTGCCTTGATAAAGATCAAGTAGGAAATTGAGATCTTCAGCTGCTGTAAAATGCCACAACACTACTCATTCTATCCTTCCATTTCTCTTCCTCTCATTTTTTCTTATTGCACAGTTTATTTCCTTTCCCCCAACTTTTCCCACATTGTGCAAATCCCTGTAAACTGTATCAAATTATTTTTCTGACTCCATCAATAAATTCAAGCTTTTTTAAAGGCTAAAAATAATTTCTTTAAAACATGGCTTACAAAAATCCATGCTGACTTTCCTTGTTTTTAAGATAGTTGAGTATCAATTTTTTTTGGTTTACAATTTTTGTAGGCTTTACATATAAGAAAGTCTTTATGGAAGACTTAAAGAGGACTTTTCCTTCCCCTAGAACCACAGCCCACTTAAATGATAAGTAAGACACCTACACTGACCAGTGAGGCAACTTCGTGCTGGAGTTCCTTGAGTTTCTTAAGGACTCTTGGATGAGGACCTAATAACTTATTTCTTACTACTTTTTTCTAGTTTCTTCTAAAACCTTTTATTTTGACAGGTCAGTTTAAGATGATCCCTAAGATTCATCCCTTGTTTAAAAAACACACACTGAGATGTCAGTATAGGAACCACACCCAGGTTCTCTGAAATGAATTTTGATGCAAAGAATTTCAGTTTCTGTTGTGGTGTTACCTTTCCTGAGTACTCTTTTTGCACTTCATCTAATAACCCATTTCTCCCCTTGGCGGGCATCTTGCTTCTGAAATGTTCAGAACATTTATTTTTGGTTTTATGCCTTAAGTGAGGTTCCTCTAAATTGTTTTTGGCTTGCTCTATTATGGTTTAATATTTCATTCATCCATTTATTCTGTGAACTGCTTCATTTTCCATTGACTAACCCCTGAACTTGCTGATAGCTTATGAGGCAGCAGTAAAACTGAAGGACTTGCAGGTCATTTCTGTATGGAGCAGAAAGTAGAAAGAGCAGAATGACATTATTTTCTTAGTGTAATTTATGCACTGTGCTTGAAATGATGAACATGTAGCTAATCCACCTGACAGAGGCATAGCATATTTCACGTTGGAGGGGACACCAGGAGGGTCAGCTCTGAGGTCAGAATGGATTGCTCAGGGTCTTATCCAGTCCAATTTTCAATACTTCCAAGCATGGTGACTGGACAACCTCTCTGAGAAGCCTGTGCCTGACTGTCCTCAGGGGGAGAATATTTTTCCCTGCATGCAGTTATAACATCTTGTCCCCTGTCCCCCTGCCATGAAATTTGATAACCTCCACGTAGGCAATGGCAAACTGCCAATAGGTGCCTCGTATAAAAGTTGCCTTTTAACCAGGCTGCAGGAGGCCACTTCCTTAAGCCTTTTCTCATAAGTCATGTGCTCCAGCCCCTTGACCATCTTGGTGAACTGTCTCAAGTTTTCCAATCTCTTGCTTGGACTCCCTCCAATATGTCTGAGTCTCCACGGGGGAGCCCAGCACTGGGCCCAGAATGCCAATGCCAGGCTTGTGTTGCCAACACTGTGCAGGGAAGGATCACCCTCCTCAGCATCCTGGCCACACTCTGCCTGATGGAGAGCAGAAGGCTGGTGACCTTCCTTGCTGCGAGGGCACCCTTCTCCTCACTGTTCCTTTTTCCTATGCAGACCTTGAAGATGTGTAGAAATAGCTGCAAACCGGCCAGAGTGGTCTATCAGTGTCCTTTCCACTTGCACAAACGAAACATCTTGAAGGAAGGAGAAATTCACCTGCTGAATCACTTATTTCTAAAAGGAACTACATCACAACTAGAAGCCTTTTTTTTTTTTTTTTTTTTTTTTTTTTTTTTAAAGGATGTAGCTGCTTATTCAGCACTGCTGTAAGAAATTTCCTGTGGAACGGACTGTTGATGCAATGTTGTATAGACTATAAATTGTCTTTACCTTCCAAACCCATCCCTGTTCCCTGTGCCAGGCTCTCACCAGGGTCTAGTCCACAGTACCACCTAGTGGGAAATGCCGATATGACCGTGCCCATCCCAAAAGCGCTCTGAGGACATTGTCATTTCCTCCCGATCTCAGTAGGTGAAGTGTATGAAAATCCTCTTAGGCATGGCAGTAGTACCATGCGGGATTGCATGAGGAGAACTCACCTTGCCAGGGGCTGAGATGAGCGAGACAGCTCTGACAATGAAATTGCCTCTCTGAAACATTTCATAAGCATGATTACTAATTACTTTTCCCAAGGTTGATCTGTTAATAAGATTCCATATTTGCTGCTCTGAAAAATTAAGTGAATCTAACACTGGGGGAAAATGATGAAGAATATATCTAAGACTTCTTCTAAAGAGAGCTGGGGCAGCTTGCTCTCTCTTGAGATGAAAAGGCAGAATTCTGACACTTCTGTAGAAACTGCTCCCACTTAGAGCACACAGATCTGACATCAACCTAGGACATCTGCTTACTGCAGTTCAGGCAACTTCCTTTACAGGATCACCCAGCAGGAATGAACACCAGACAGGCTACTTACACTGTCCTCACATGACATTTGCTCTCAGTTAATTTATGTGTTGGACAAGACACTGCAATGCAGATGGCTTTCATGAGGAAAAATTAGAATTGCAGCATATCTTAACACAGGATGAATACCCAAATTCTTGCATTGACTAGTCTGTCGTACCTACATACCCATTCTAGAACCAACCTGAGCAACAATCTCTGGATATTCTATCATGATTACTTATGTGCTAGAGTTAGGCCAAAATAATTAATCTTTAAAATAAAAGGAAATAACCAC
Organism: Pycnonotus jocosus; assembly: GCA_013400435.1. Classification (NCBI taxonomy): domain Eukaryota; kingdom Metazoa; phylum Chordata; class Aves; order Passeriformes; family Pycnonotidae; genus Pycnonotus; species Pycnonotus jocosus. The sequence continues at coordinate 48,467 of VWYP01009970.1, read as the reverse complement.
CTCAAATACCACAAAGATCATATCCTAAGAACCTTTCCTGAGGCACACTGTATCCTATATTAACAGTAATTGATGTGAAGCTGTTCAAAGAAGTAACACCAATTTTGCTCCTTGGTTTTCTAAAACAGGCCAGTGAAAAGTCTTTCTGTTTGCACCAAATATACAGAAAGTGAAAAAATCCTCCTGCTCCTACTTTCTAGGTATCTCAGATAAAGGTCAGAACTAGGAGGAAATCTAGATCTTAAAAGACTGTCAGTTCTTAAAACACATTCATTTGGTGAGCTCTGCTGTGAGAGCTTCAGTGACAGAAATGAAAAGCAGATCCAGGAGAGGGGTCTGGGTTATGCAGCCTCCCCTGCTGGAGGCCATGAACTGAGGTGAAGGAGGATGGCCTCTCAGGCAGATGGGTGTCCAGAGAAAAGTTTCTGCTCTGTGAAGAACTCCAGTGCACTGATGAAACTGCATACCTTCAGAGGAGAGCACAGCACAAGAACTGACTGTGACTGAGCTTGTTTTCTCAAGCGTGACCCACTTTATCAGTCTTCAGACTCTCCCACATCCAGTTTCTCATTCACACCTTTAATTTTCAAAGGATTAAGAACGTAAGAATTAAAGGGAATTAAAAATGTCCATGTAAAACTTCATATTGAAATTTCTAGTCCTGGTAAAGGCTGCACATTTTTATGATGGTAACCAATATTAAGTATAATTTATGCAAACCCATTTTTGTTGTTGAAAGACAGCCTATCAGTTTAAGAACTCATATAATTCATATTTGATGCTTTTGAGCATGGAGTTCAGGTTATTCCCCCTTGAGCTTTAACAATGATAGGGGACAAATTACTGCTGTTCTGAGTATTGGCCTCTGAAAGCTGAAATAAAGAAACAGAGGGGAAAGACTGCATCACCAGTTCTATTTATACTCAGCACAACTTGCATAACTTGCCTTCCACTGCAGTATTTGGATTTTAGTGAAATTCTAAAGATTTTCTGGGAAAAAAAATCCTAAGTCAACTTAGCACTAAAACATGTGAGCTATTCTATCAACATCATAGGTCTTGTTTCTGAAAGGTTGTTTAGCCCAAATAGCAAAAAGTGAGTCTGACTTTTCAACAAACATGTATTCTTCTGTTTGGGCACATAGCACACTCTGTGTCAGTAGACTTGCAGTGAATTTGCCAAATGCACCAAACAGCACGTCCTCCAATAGATGACAGCACCAATATCTCACAGAAACTTGATTGCTATAAGGTCTAAAAGGAAGAAACTGTTCCTTTTCAAATTTAAAATAAACACATTTGTAAAAAAAAAAAATGTATTTTAAAGACATTCAGATATTACTGCCTAATCATTATTTTCAAAGGTTTTGTTATTCTTTTAAGGTTTTTTCACTCTACATTTTGTCACTTTGATTTCTGTCGATAACAATTTGCACTTACTGAAGATTTGCCTTTCTCAAGTCTTCAAAAGAGTGTTTACAGAGCAGTAATGTGTGTTTTCTAAGATCTCTTTATATATCTCTTTTTAGTCTTACAAGTTCCTATACCCTTGAAACTGAATAGCAGAACAGACTCTTTCAAACCCTAGTCAGACCATTAAGGCATTTCTGATGTTTTTCTTATGTTTCCTGATTCATACTTCTCAATGGCCTATGCATGTGATACTGCTGCACTTTGCTGGTAATAAAAACTCTACAGTTCTGTTTTTACTTCCAAAAATATAATTCCTATGATCTAGAGCAGCAGTTACCTATAGAATCTTTCATTTAGATTACAACATTGGGTAGAAAGAAAGCACATTATACAATGCAAACAGACAATATGTATCACATGGAACACATGGTAAATAATTTCTTTTTCCCTTTTAGGTCATCTGGGAGCCATCTAAAACATTAGGGTTATAACTCCAGTTATGAGAAGGAAAATTTAGTGAATCACTTAAACAAAATAAGTATCAAACACACTGCTTAATACAGTGTGAATGTAATAAACAGCTTCCAAGGTTTGGGGGGTTTTTTTGTTATAATAATATTACATAATTAAAAATCTACTAGATTTCAAGCTGAAAAATTAGCTTGACATTTAAATCAGGTTTTTTTGTCCTGTGCTGAAAAAAAATAAATACATCAAAGATACTTCAGAAGAGAGAGCCTTTCACATCTATAACAAAGATCAGCCTCAATGGGCTCCCACAGGACCTCTGTCCAAATAAAAATATAACTCAAGGCTCCAGTTATAGCTAAATATTAAGAAGATTGGAGTTTTTTTCATATCACTCAGGGAAGGTCTTAGAAAGAGCAGAAGCAAACAATTCTAGTAATGTGAAGGGGTTCTAAGCTGAGAGGACAACCAAACAAAATGAGATTTAATCAAGCTGGCTAAGAGAAGGCTCTGACAGAGATGCATGAATGCATGTCTGGGAACAAAACTCCTGATGCTGTGAGCTGAGAAATATTCCACACTTCTCAATCTGTGGCAGTAGTGGATGATAGGAGAGGTTACAAACCTCCAGAGATAGGCAAGTTGTGAGGGGTTAGGATACAGACAAGTCATCAGTAAGAGATTGAATCAGTTCCTGACCCTGAAATAGGAATACAGTGTGGTAGGTCTGGAGGAGTCACTTTTATATCTGTTCTTTGTGTTGGGATCAATATGTATATAAGCAGAATCAGTAAGACTAAATATTTAGCAAGAGGAGACTTGAAAGGAGAGACTTTAAAAAATAATCAACTTTCTCTTGGCAACATGGAAGGCATTTTGAAGCTTACAATGAGGAGAGAAAAAAAAAATTAAAAACCAAAACATGGAAATCCCCAGAACATTCTACTAATGATTCATTTCAGGATTTCTACCATTCACTACAGTAGACTTTTATTTCTCATTAAAAACAAGATGGGTCATCAAAGGCACCTACTACGTCTCTGGTCTTTACTTTCTGTGCAAGGTAGATTAAAAGAAGACATATTGTTTTCCAGACATCTTTGTCCTAACAGGTAGTTACCTGAACAGCTGAGTATCTGTATTTCTCTACTTGCCCACAAAAGAGAAGCCGCAATTCCTAAGAGCCAGTATACTGACCCCTCAGTATGATATACAGAAGAGCTGAAATTCAGTCTAGGTCATGAAAATGTTGGATCCAAACGGGAAAGCTGCAGCATGTTCTTTACATTTGCCTACGGGAATTAAAAGTATGTCCTCTGCAAAACTTTTCATCTTCAAGAAAGTCTGGTATGGCAAAATATCTTCTCTGGACAAGTCATGCTCTAAATCCTCACAGAGCTTGTACATAGATTTATACAACTGCTTTTGTTCTGATAAAGACTTAGTCATTTTCCCCAAAAAATTTTCTTCAGAGACAATTTTTTTCCAAATTTGCTACCCTTTTACTCTTCAGTGAATCAGAGTGAAATATATAAAGGAAGACGAGGCAATTATCTGGAAAGCATTAAGTCTAATTAGACTGCTTTTAGACAGGATTCAATTTTAAAAATGTATGTTCAATTGTATCAAATTATTTTAGGACAGCTTCTAATTAGAAGAATAACTAAAATGGAAAACTTTCCAAACAGAGACAAAAGAGTAAGTTTAAGGCATGAACAATAAAGAAGAAGAGAGAAAAAATTCTTTCTTCATAAAGTTGACGTGGCGATGGGGCCAATCTTTCCTCTGCTTTCCTTCTCTCTCCCTCAAACCATCAATGAAAAATATCAGGAATGTGAAATATAGTCTTAATTTAAAGACATTTCAAAATGAATATAAAATGTATCAGATATATCAGAGCCAAAGCATCTGTTTTGTTTTCCAAGTAAACCAAGAAAGTGCTTTGCCTTTGGCTTTTAAAATCTTCATAAGGTGTGTAATTCCACTCAAAAATTAGACACTTTCAGTTGTTATGTTGAGGCATCAGTAATGCTGCTTCCTGCTGGATTTTAGGATTTTGTCTAATTGCACTCCAATGCTATGACAGCATCCCAACACAATACATCATGAAAAAGTGAAATTAAACTTGGGTATCCTGCACTAAGAACAAGATTCCAGGCACTTCCCATGTCACAGACCAAAAGCACTATTATATCTCTCTGTTTTTTTTATTTAACAGCTGGATGG
>VWYP01009970.1:0-44301 GCA_013400435.1 Pycnonotus jocosus | reverse complement strand
TTTTTTTTTTTTTTTTTTTTGTCTAAGGAATTGTTTGGCTATTGCAGGCCTTTATGTGCACATTTTTACTGGAACTTAGCACAGTTTCATAACTTCTTTTTAGTAACTTCTGGATAATACCCGTGACAGTAATCTAACTTTGTAACTCCACATGAATTTGTAACTCCACATGAACCACATGAAGTTTATCAATGTCCCATTATTTACTACCTATACAAAGAAATATAATTGCAAGTAAAACATCATTAACATTTATCCTAATTCTTATCTTCAAGAAAAACATTAAATTTCAGTTACAAAAGGTAAGTTTTAAAATTTTATTTTATTAAATAACAGAAGCATATGAATAACAGTACTAAAAGGATAATGAAAAAAAATCAAAGAACAAATACTGACTTTGAATTCAACATTCCTGAGCAAACCAGAAGAGATTTCAACAACTTCAAGAAAGAAATACAGCAGATTACAATCTAGAGAAACAATCTAAATTAGCAGTTTGCTGAATAGTGCCATGTTAATTTTTACAATAACCCACAAAGATACACTGAACTTCTATCAAGTAGAATTATTTGAATACATCTTAAAAAAATAAACAGGAATTAACAAACCACTGCTTTAAAAATATAAAAGCAATGAATCTAAAGCTCTCTTTTAGCAAGTAAAAAATTAGCTGTTTAAATGTCTCTTAAGCTTCACAGTTTCAGATTACTGATTTTTTAAAAATAAAGCAGCACCACACTGAATCCACTGGTCTTGGTTTCCTCCACAAGGTACATCAATATTTGTCACCACACGGTCTCTCTCCACACTAGTGTAGACTGGTAAAGATATGCATTCCTCTGGAGAATATGGACCATATGCATCCTGTCAACAAACAAGCACTTAGTTAGCATGTAAAAAGACAACAAAACATGAGGAAACAATAATCTCCACTGGTATGGTATCTAAAGTTAAGATACAGTTTGGACACTGCAGCCTTGGACAAGAAAGTCTTCATTCAGGATACTTCATTCTGTCTTAAGGAGAAGGAATACCAATGGAACAGAGACTGCAGAAAAACTCTCTATCCGTTAACTCCAACACCAGGAAGGAAATAACAAGGGTGATCACATGAACTACATATAAAAAAATCTTCATTCAGCTAAAACTCTCCCCAAACTTACACATCCAAAGTGTCTGTGAAGCAGGCTAAGGGAAGTGCTGATCAGTTCCCAGCAGGGAGAAAGCTGCTCAGGAGCCCCTGTGCTCTAGTGTAGGGAGCAGCTATTCCGGCAGGCTGGAGTGCTGGGGTGCCTGTGCCCTGCCAGACCGTACTGCCCCCTCCATCCCTGATGTGCTCTCCTGCTGTGGCACAGCCCCTGGTGTGATCTGAGATACCTGCAAGCATCATACTGCAGGAACTACAATCCAAAAAATCTTACCCCACACGTTCCAGGCTGCTTTACCAAACTACTCCTCTCTGCTGTCTGTACTACAAACAGCTTCCTCCCAGGGCTTTGCGTGGGCACTGTCCATATGGGTGACCACAGAACTGAGCTCAAAGACCTGTCTAGACTTCCTACAGCACTTAATTTCAAACCATGATGTATTTAGTCACTGCAAATAGTTCAGGGTTTGAGTCAACTGATATATATTCAGCATGTTTTCTGTCACACTCAAAATGTCCCTTCCTGTCAACAGGAAAATGTCAGATTTTCAAGAACCAAATAACAAAGCAGCACGCTTGTCAGAAAAGAATCTAAAATAAAAATGAGTGTCATTTTAACTCAAATCACATCAAATGTGAGTTAGTGATGCTCCAATATTAGAAAATAACTAAAAACAGGAAAAAGGAAACATGCAAACAATAACTCTTTCAAGCACTTTGCCTTGCATGTTAACTGTAAAGCCATTACTGAAGAATTTTGTTGTTCCTTTTGAAAATCAACTTCCCCTGTCTTTTGGACAACAGTGCTTCAATCCTCACAGAAGATCTATGTGTGGTAATATTTGTACAGAGTAAGTTAATAATCAGGAACTCAGTTGTCCTCAGAAGGACTGTACTTGCCTCATTTATCCCTCGGTTAACACTACTGAAGCAGACAAAATGCTGGCCAGACTGAGAGTAAAATGTTAATCACAGAATTTAAATTTTGTCAAAGCTGGGATCCAGAAGCTGGCCAATTTGCCATCAAAGACCTGTTTTCACACTTTTTAAGGACAAAATATCTGTTCTTCTGCCTTTCTCAATCCCACTGATGTTTTAAGTAATATATTAGTGGAGGGTTAAAGCCATTCTGTGGAAGTCTTTTTGAGTCACAAATACTTATGTTCTTGGCTTAAGTACAGTCCAAAAGTTCTCTTTGTCAGACTGCCTCACACAGTTCCATCCCCTTTAGTGAAACCCTTCACAGCATGGGATCTATCAGTGGATTAAAACTGGAAAGGACCTTCACAGTCTAATGATAATAAGCATAATGTTAGTAGCTCAAAATATTCTGTTTAGAGCACTGCAGGATTTTGAGGGCATTCTCTCAGAGAAATCCTGTAGGCTATTTTAAGTCTGGTTGAAAATTACTTCAAAGCATTACATTATACATATACTTTTGCTCACTAGATTTCAAAAGATGCATTTATGGAGAAAACAAATTCAAAACGTAAGAATTCTAAGACCATATGTTCAATTTTATGCACTCTTCTCCGAAGGAGAGGTAATGAAATTAAGGGAAATGCATGATACCCAATTCTGCTTTGGTTTCTGAGCACAGTATTTGATTAGAGTCAATTTTTACAGTGATTGTAAAACAACTCAAGGGTAGACCAATTCAGAAAAACTCTCCTTAGAGACACTTTGCATTTAAAATCTGGGCAGTTGACAAGTTATGACCTGTGTTATATAAGAATTGCATTTTTTTTCCAACACAAAGATGTCAGTCGCTATCCATTTCAAATGTAAGTACATTTGAAAATGTTTAATTCATGGATTATTGAAGTATCTCATTTTCTAATTCTATAGATAAAGCTGTCTGCTGACTTCATATATAGCTTTTGGATCCCACCTTTGGAGTTTAAGAAAATACTCTAATTCAGAAAAATACTAAAAAATCTGTTTCATTTCAAATACAAGAAGAATGTCTTTCAGAACAATGGGAGGACTACATAGAATTCTCATTTAAAATGTTTCTATTTGTTGTTACCATGGAAAATCACACATTACCATCCTCCACCATCCACCACTGAGCCAATATATTAGAATGTCTGGCAATTCTGTATTTATCCCATGTACCACCCCTCAAGTAAATTAGAAATCTGTTTGTTTATCTGAAAAAATCAAACCCTGTAAAAATTGAAAAACTGAAAAATCTGTCGCTGGTCAACTTTGTAAGAGGTTTTGAGATGTTTTCTTTATTTTTTTTTTTCGTCCTTTTTTTGTCCTTTTTTAAACATTTTCAGTATATTCATTCCTAGCCAAGGTGGGAGCAATGGTGCAGATGGTGGCTAGCATTTACTTCTGTGTTCAAGGTCTAAATCTGTCAATCTTTATCCTTCTAATGCTGTACTATAACATAATGCTATATTTCCCCTGCTGGAAATAACAATGAGAGAAGAAGAAGTTGGGATACAGCAGAGTGCTCGCAATGGAGCTCCTTGCACAACATCTATCACAATATACAGTGGTGATCATAGGGGTCTGGGCTGTCTCTAGAGTCACACTTGGACAGATTTATGCCAGCTATCTTCTGGTGAAATGGGCTTCCTAAATGCACGTGGGATGAATTCAATAACAAGCAATTTTTAGTTAAAAGACACATCCTTGGATACATTCTATGTGACTTTTTACATTATTTATCAGTGATTGGTATGACAATTGGAGGGCAGAAGCAGTAACAGTTTTTACTGTTTGGATTACTTTGCTTTCATCTTAAAATCTGCAAGCACTGGCATTTTTTTAAATTAGTTTAAGTAGGAGTAAGGCTTTCTTTGCTTACAGCTCACATCATATTCTCTATTTTTTTATTGCTGCTGCATTTTACTTTGATATTTAAAATCCAAACAAAATATATTCTAGGAATGAACTCCCAGACCCATGTATACATTTACTAAATACAGGTTTGAAAACATGCTCGTGTTTTTAAAAGACAAAGAAAAAAAGGTATGACTGAAATAAAGCCTTTGTCTTCATCTAAGCAATATAAGACAAAGAATATTAAGTTATAAATTACAATAAGTTTCTGTTTTAAATAAAGTAACTGCTTTTCCTAGTAAAGACTGGTATTTTTATTTTGAAACTGAAGGAAAACAGGTCAGCAACATCATGCTGAAAAGCTACTACACAGAAAAAATCAAATTATGGGTCTTGAAAGTTTAGGGCTCTTAATAATTTAGTACCTGTGGAATCCAGGCCATGTAACAAGGGAGAACAGATGACACACTGGGAGAATCATGCAGATTTTCTGAAAGTCGATTTCCATCGAAACAACAGCCTTCCAGTTGTAGGCCACTGATCTGCCATGTAAATATAAAATACTCAAATATAAATAACAGACTTAAAATGTCAATAATCATTACACTGTACTTTAATAAATTATGAGCCTTTTTACTGTGACCAAATTTTTAAATAACAGGAAATTAATTACTGTTATGCTCTTTGTGGGAATAGGAAACATGATTTAAAAGCAAGATCTGAACCACACTTCACTGTGAACTTCCTCTGATTTGGATTCACATTCTTTGAAATGATGGAGAAAAAATACCTGTAAATGTCATCAATTACAAAACTGCAGTTGCCTGGCATTAGATTAATGGAATATGATAGCAACAGCCAAGTTCACAATCATTACAGTGTCTAGAAGAAGAGAAGAACAATCACTGAAATAAGCATGACTTCCTGCTTGGAAGTCTGAGCACAGCTTTCAAAGAATGGAATGTGCAACTACACAGCTTCAGCAGAGGCAAACAGAATATACTGAGATATTATGAGAGAAAATGTTATTTTAAAAATTCAAGATTTCTTAGCTATACTGTTGTTTGGCAAAACAAATTAAATAAGAATCACAGATGTTTCTTTAAGGAACTATGCAAAGCTTCATTTGCAACATGTTCCAGGTGTTTTCTTTTAATTAATTTCAGTGTCTGAATTACATGTTCTATTTTTAATTCTCTGGAGTCTTCCGTAAGTTAGTGACATCTATTCTGTATTCCTTAAAAGGAATTCCAACATTTGTTGATCATTTTAGTTTTCCCAGTACAAACATTACTAGTTTAATAATAATAATAATAATAACAACAGTAATAGTCATTTTGGCCTGCTGAAGTAAGAATTTCAGTTTTAACATTAATAAAACTTAATTCTGTAATAAGTTTCATACAAGTTTTCAAAATGCTAACTCTCCAGCTGCAGCAGATCTCTAAGACAAGCTACAATCTGAAAATCATCTGTCTGTTATAGTACCATACTAAAGCCCTGAATTAGATTTATCATACTGAGGTTGGCTTTCATGAAATGGAAGGTTCATAAAGCAGTGCTGGAATCAGGAAATACAATGATGCTGAAAATTGGATGAGTGATCACATAAGCAAAATGGAGAAAAATGTAATTTTCTAATATATTTTTCCTTGCAAGAAATTTTGAAACATCTATCAGATTGCAAAAAGGCGTTGAAGTATGATGTTACAATGAAGATCATTATCATAGATGATACAATGGAGATATTTTCCTTAGTTAATTTTAGTATTCTATAATTATTTATTTGACATGAAAAGATGAAATTAAACAGTAACACAATGGGGGTTACTGTCATGCTTGAGAAGCAATGCTTTTCTTCCTAGTGTTAGGGGTTTTTCATTAATAATATATTAACTGTGAACTAGTAAGATTACATTTTGCATTTTTAATATCTAATTATTCTTTTGATTATAGACAGGCATTACACTCTTGAAGAATTTGCTTCTTTAAACTCCTATTCCTCTTTTAATGCTGAGCTGGGGACTCTTCCTTACCATGTGTAAGATGAAGATGTACATACACTAATATGAAAAAAAATTGTTATAAAACATGGCATTTAAAAAAGACATAGAACAAAGCTGTGTTTCTCCTTGGACAGACAGTGACCAGAGAAGTGACAATGTTTTTTAGAGCAATCTGTGCTTCATACAGACTAGGACTTACAGTGAAACCACCAAATAATCTGAACCAAAATGGCCCCAAATGTAAGGTTTAGAGTAGACTTTTTGTCTCACTTTCACACAAATTTTAGGAAGATTCATCTCCTATGTTATTCTTTCTGTCCTTCTTGCTTTGTGTAGGGAGTATTTTTAGGGACCATAGTTTAATAAATAATATTGGCAAAGTTATTGCATGAAGATTGGTCTGATGAAGAGGTTTTAGAGTTTGTTGCTAGGGTGTTCAAAGGTCTGGCCATCCTGAACATCTCTGAAAGAAATTTCTGTAAAAGTGGGTCACCTATTAAAAAACGTTTTACTGTATGTTTCTTCTTTTGATATTGACAGTCCCTTTGACATTACAGTTATGTAAAATAATACCATTTGATCTCCTGGAAAACTTCAACCAATGGTAGAAACTCCTTTGAAGATTAGGATCAAATTTTTACTTTAATATTAAAAGACATTAAGAAATAAACCCAACAATAGCAGAATAACGTACTTTCCAATACCATTTGGCTGAGTACACCCATAGCCATGCTTTCATTTCTATAATAAACAATATAGAGAAATTACAAGTACTGTGAAAGACATGAATTTCATAGCATCTGTAATACAATCACAGTATCTGATATATATATATCTATATTACATATAGATAATGTAATATAATCATAGTATCTTTGCAACTAGAGAGTAATGACAGAAGTTGACCATAATTTTTAGTTCTTACAAAGAATTTGGCAGAATTTGGTTCACAGCTATTGTTACTAGTTTAGGTTCAAAAAAGTTATTTTTACACATTCCAGACTATGTTTCTTTAAAATACCTTTGTAGAAAGGGTGTTGATACCATGGTCCAAAGCATGTCTGTTTCCAAATTTCAAATTCTCTGCAACAGATTTTCCCTTACTAATTAATGCCATAATTTTCCATTACACAATGCAAACTGCAGCAGACTTCAGGAAGTCATATTTTCACTTCATTACCTCTACAGGCCTCCATCATTAATTTATTGATATTCCAGGATGTAAAAAATTAGGATTTCACTGTAAAAAATACCTCAGCATGCCTTATAATAATATATCTGTTATTTGCTAAGATTATAGTTTTGATATTAATACTCATATTGTGTGTTTGAGACTTTCAATAATTTTTTACTTTTCACTATGTATATCAAGTTCTACCCAAGGTCATATTATTTCTACCCAGTAAGCCTCTTGTCGTGTTTCTTTCCTTCTTTCACTCTTTTCTACAATACAGAAAATGGAATGCCAAAAGGAATGACTTTCTGCTTTCGTACAACAGCACAATCAGTGCACAAAGCAAATAGAAGAGATGGATTTGCATATCAATATGTGATTATAGTGCAATAGCCATACATTTTCAGTACCTTTTGTTAAAGCAGCCCAGAGTGATATTAAAGAAGGTGTAATTTCATACAGGTTGATTCTAAGTGATATTGAAGGTGTAATTTTATACAGATTGATTCTAAATCAAATATTCATCATATCCTTCTAGAGGAGATCCACTCCACACCATACATCTAAACCATCACCTGAATTAACAATGATAATGTAACATCTAATTTGATAATTCATATAAGACTAAGGTGTGTTCTGGGCCTGATTGAATATTCCTCTGCCTACTTTGTAGTTTCACTGACAGTTCAAGCACTGAATGCTTCTAAGCTACAGATGATCACAGTGTAAATTATTTGTATTTTTAGGCATAGAAAGATCAACTATCTACAATTGCTGAAGCTTGATGCCATTTTCTAAAATCGTGGCAAGACTGAGAAAGCATTTTCATCATACAGATCATAAAGAGATCTCCTTCTTCTTTTCCTTATCACAAAACAAATTCTAAGCCATTAAAACCTTTTAAAATTAAAAGTAAGAAAAGACCTTGAAGAATATGTCTTCAAAACTATGCCTGACAGTTTTACTGAGAAAGTTACACAAAGTATGTGTGACTATCAGGTTTAAATACATCTGCATTCCTACTTGTGCCAATCCTTCAACAGAGACATTCTATTAGGCTTTTAAATATTTGTTGATTCAGGGACTTGAGCACAACTCTCCCAGACCCTGAAACTGAGTTCCCCACCTCTGAGGACAGAATCAAGTCTCTTGGTGGAGTTAGTTACATAAAGTTAAATAACACCATTAGCATCAATTGAGACTGATAAACCTCAGAATAGCCTATACCTATACTCCTGTAGGGGAGTCTGGTAAACTACAATTTTTGATTTAGGTGGGATAAAACAAGATGCCAGCTATTTAACCACAGTATGTGTTTAAGGACTTATCTATTCTGCTGACTGAATTTTTTTTTTTGAGTTCCCACTCAGAATAGCTTCCCATTCAACAAGGTTAGCCTGAATTCTTGAAACTGCAAACACATTTACTTTACCAGCATTAAAACTCATACTGTTGTGGTGAACCAACCTTAATGTACAATCCAGAGGAACCTTATCAAACAAGACACATTTTAGAGAATGATTTTTCTGAATCGATGACACTTTTATGCTCTAGTTATAGTCCCTGCGGTATAGCTTTACTTATGGGAAAGTTTCTCCTCAGTTCACCATAAGCATGAGGAAGGTCTCATGGCAGTGAAATCTAAATATTCAGCATTGCAAAGGGTTACAAATCCTTTCTGTTCATCAAAGATCAAAAGGAGCGGTGAAAATACTAGTGATTTCTTACTAATAGAGAATCAATGAGTATTTCTCTTAGAGAGGAAAAGACAATATTCAAATCAAGTGAAGAAACTTGACAGGATTCTTATGTTTTGCTAAAAATAACCACTCACCTAACTGCTGGTTTTATTCCCAGGGCAGAGAATTTTCTCTTAAACAAAATTCTCTTTTGATTTTCAATCCCTCTTAGAACATGACACATTCTTGTAAAGCAATAGATTATATATGTTAACCTTTTTGCCTACGACTGTTAACAGTGCACTTTAAATAGTATTGCCAAAAATTTACCACATAAATGCTCAGACAGTAATACATCTAAAATTCAGTTAGAAGTTCAATAAAAACTGGAGTGCTGTTACAAAACTCTTTCCCCTCATGCTTTATTTGCCAAGCAGCTATTTCAATCTGGCAACTGTAAAATATTGTGGTATTTTTTAATATATGAGTCTACCGAGATATTTAGGAATTGAGGTACTTGACATTGACTTCTGACATTTTTCAAAAATGTTAAGATGGTTTTGGAGAACTTCAAGCTTCTATAGTCTGCAGCTGATAGCCTACTAGAATGACTAGTCTGAGATATGAAACTCAGTTTTGACTTGCTGCTATGGCCTTAGAAGCCTTGGCTGCATCTGTAACGTCAGACCATGTGATTTTCAGGCTCTGAAGGCTTTTTGTCATATACCGGGTTTATTCCAAGCCCTAAAAGTCCCTTGGTTTATTTATCTCCAAGTCCTACACCCCTTGTCTTCTCATGCTTCTTACGAAACGAAGTAGGCAACCATTACTCTTACTCAAATATCAAGATTGAAGAATTCACAAAATTGCATTCTCTAGTTGCAACAGGAATTAATTCAACAAAGTTCAAAAGACTGCACCTTATTTAGGGCACATTGGATGATTTCAGTTATCTTTACTGGCCTTACAACATATTAATATTTTAGGAATATGAAATCTTACATATTCTGTATTAATAATTTTGACAGTGTCAGGAGCCAGCCCAGAACCCTAATATCTCCCACAGCCCTGTGTCTGTCTGCATTATCAGACTAGAGTAGGTGCCCTGCCACTTGTTCTCCAATCCTAATCCAGCAATCCCTGCTTTAGCTGCATGTGGGCCCACAGTCTCTGTTGAGTGCCCTGCAATGGACACAAGTGTCTCTCTGAGGATGTGATTTTAAGGGCTGTGCTCCATGCTGAACACAGAACTTGGAGCTGCGCAGGATTATTTTGGGATCAATATACCTGTAGGTAGAGACAGCACAGAAAACTCATTTTGTCAATTTCCTACAAAATTAAGTATAAAAAAGGTACCCAGAGAACTGTGCTGACCAAAGTGGCAGTTCCACCTGGAATGTTAAGAAGTTAAATTAAACTATTTGAGGATTCATCTCTACTTTTCTGTCAAAGCAACCAGTGGTGACTTAATGGCTGCTGTGTGTAGGCTTAACTGATCATTAAAAATTGTTGGGTTTTTACCATATCAAAAACTAGTCATCTTATAGTTTACTTTGGTTAACTTCCTTAGTAGTCTCCTTTCAGTGATTAAAGAAACGCTAACACATGGCCTTAGACTTACAGATTTACATGTGTATTTCCTCTGGCTACAAGCCACTTATCTACCTGGACAAGAGCGAGATTTCAACTCACGAAATTGCAGCTTCAATTTCCATCTAAGAGGTGGCTGAAGAGAATGGAGCAATAAGCTTAATTTTAAAGCGAGAACAGTGACCAGGGAGGAGAAAAAACGTAACTGCTTTCCTTTTCTAATTTCTGGGGAATTCTGCACTGCCATTTTAGTAGTTGTATGGCATTAACCAGCCCTTTAATCTCAGGTACACCAATTATTTATAGCTCGGTTTTCCAGGAAGTTTACGGACAGATGACTTGGACTATACTGATAAAATACCCTCATAAAATCCTAGTAAAACATCTAGTAAAATACCTTAACTTGGAGTTTGCCTTCCTGTATTCGCCCTTTCCATGAAGCTGTAAATTTAAGACTGTCCACTGAACACCTCATTACTCTGCAATGGAAACACACATACGATAAGTCTTACAGACGTGTAACAACAGGATATCAAACACAAAACCAAGCCCAATGTATTTTCAATGTGTACCATATCATACTAAGTCTTATTTTGAAGAAAAATACATCTCTAACTGAAAAATAAAAATAACAATCAGGATTTAAACAGGTAGCAGCTATTTTACTTCAAGGCAAGACATAAAAATAAGATGACTGATGACAGCAATTGACATAACTTTTTGGATCTGTGTCCTGAAAATGAAATAACCTTCCTCACACATAAGGAACAATGGCACATTAGCACAAATAGGCACATTATTTTCCCCTCACCTTGCAGTCTCCTGGCGTAAAGCATTGAGAAATGTGTCTGGATGAAACAGCTCAGAAAGGTCAAGGGTGTCTGACAACAGTTTCTGTTTCTCTGCTTTTTCTACCCAATTCTAAAAGAGAGAATAAAAAAAATTTTAAAAAAAAGAAAGGAAAAAATCCTCAAATTATTACTTGATTTTTCAACAATTTGAGTTAATGTGGGTATGTCAATTATTATGATTAATGAAAAATGTTTGTGTAAACATACTGTAACCTCAAAGCTTAATATTCATTTCAATTATTTCAACCTGGTAAAAAGGAAATTAAAACCTTTTTAAAATATAAAGAAAACCGGCAGTTAATGTATAACATGACTCATATATTCTAAATGCACTCATGTTTCATTCTTTGTTCATTGCAGTTTACTTTGTACAGTGAAAAGTTATCATTGTACTGTGAAAACTATAATTTCAACAATTTTATCATTGTTGAAACCCTATTTCACCTTTACTTACCAGGGAGTTTATGTTTTCCATCAAAATAGCTGCCCCTTCTTTTTTGCTTTAATAAGTTCAGGAAAATAACTGCATTCCTTTCAGATATGCTTTAAGATTTTTTTTTTGTATAAATGGCATATTATATTGAAGAAACACTTGATTTTCAATCTGCAGTAACAGGTTTTATAAGTACTTGCCAACAGGTTTTTTAAGTATTCCCAACTACTAGGTTGATGCTGCCAATTTTAGTATATTAGTTTGAGAGGTGAATTCACAGAATTTATTATAAGATAAAAACTGGCCTCTGTAATACTTGGTAATACATGAGTCTAATAAAGGTGGAAGGAATAACTGTGCTCAATTATCCTTACAGAGCACGTGCCTCTGTGGCGGTGCATTTTTCAGTTAATCAGTTCCATATGGGCATTTGGTCCAAGCCTTTATTTGGTTTGTATAATTGTTGATGGGTTCCATGCCCTCATTAATGGGTGATGGGCAGTTTGGTACTGTATTGTTATATTTACCCCATTGTGTTTCCCCACCTCCATAGAGTACACTCAACTACCCCTGCCAAATCTCTTTGTGTCCCTGACACCCAGGCTTTTCCACCCTTTGCAGCCTATGCCCCGGTGCTTAAAGGGTTCCAGGAAAGCTATTGATTAGTCCACAGATTCTAGATCCCCCTCCTCCATTTATGCATTAGATTGTATTACAGGAATCCCTTTTGTTTCTGGGTCACTCCCTCCATGTTCCCAATTGGTTCCAAATCTGTAGCTTCCCTTTTCCCCGCCCTGCTTGATAAGGTGATGTTGAGCCAGGAAATTTCACTTTGATGGGTTCCTCAGCTCTGGATGAAGGAATAAACCACGTTATCCCCATGGAGTCCTCCCTTCTTTCTTCACCACAGCCACGCTTCTGCCAGAGGCACGAACTCACAGATCAGGATTCATTAAAGTCAGGTCAGTGAAAGGGCTAGCCAGGAACGGGACACGGGATCCCAAGGCAGCACCAAACCACGACTTTATGCCTCAACCTTCTTCCACTCTTTCTTACAGGCAGCTGTGAAGCCTATTGGGAGCAGCAAGCTTGAAACCTCTTTGGCACAATTTGTTTATACGATATAGTCACAGTCTTTACTATGGAACCGTAGTATGAACCTGAAGTCACTGTATATAACCCACCCTATAAGTAAGTTCTTCACAGATAGATCACCTTTTCAGGGCCAGGCTGGATGGGGCTCTGAGCAACCTGGCCTAGTGGAGGGTGTCCCTGCTCATAGCAGGGGGGTTGGAACCACATGATCTTTAAGGTACCTTCCAACCCAAACTGTTCTGCGATTCTACAAACACTAAGATAGAAACTAATCAGAGAGCAAGATTACACATGCTATCACCAAACAGAGAAAGACAAGCCTCACTCCTTTCTAAATACCAGCTTCCAGGAAATTATAAAATTGCTGTAGTCACTAAATAAAAGATCTTGGAAGTTACACTGTCATCACACAATGTACCTGCCAAGCACCTGTATCACATTTAAAAAGTACTTTATTGTATTGTTTGAACTGCTGACAGATGAATAATTCCATAGAACCATTTTGGAAATGACAAAATCATCAAAAATGCAAGTAGATATCACTCAGTAAATTTTATTTTGGCAGTATGTCACACACATCCACAAAATGTTTCCACCATGTTCAAGCTTTTAATCAGGTTGTTGTTTCTTTTATCTGCCACATCCCTGATTATGAGCCCTCAACCCAAATGATTATGAATCAGTTCAGAGATTTTTGCTTTCCATTTTCATTAGGTAAATGTAGGCAGTTAATGACTCTTGTCTGCATGATACTTTTAATGACTTTATATAATAATTTTTTTTATCATATAGCAGTAACTCTGTATTCCAGTTAGGAGAGGTTTTGTAAATTGTTTTGTGTAATAAAAGTAGACATAATTTCAACTTGTATTTAATACAATCATTCTATTGCTGTCATCAAATAAACTTTTAAAGTAACTGCTAAAGAGAAACACTGTCAGGAACACAGATGTTTATATTCCACCCAATTAAAAGACCAGTATGGATGATATTAATTCTGAACTCATATAATTAAGTAGCACTAGGATGTACACAATAAGAAAAACTTTCATTAGATCACAAAAGCAAAATTGTAATGGCTTGTACTGCTCTATAGGCAGCTGCATATGTAGCTCATTTACATCCATTTAAATAAATAATTTGAGATGCAATCAAATGCATTTTACAACCCAATTGTAAAAAATATCCTTATGTTTATTTTAGTCCTATAAGACCACATGACAGCCTATTAGGGAAATGCTAATTTCAAAAGACAACACCACTCTATAAACAGATAATTTGTCACTGGTAATCCCACTGCCACTGCCATAAAGCTGGAAGAGATCAGGTGTTGATGATGGCAAGGAAGTTTAAGCTAAGCTGTAGAAAGACTGAAGTGATGTTTCTTGAAAGGGAGAAATCCTGTAACAGACAACAACCCTCCCCCCATCCCAACTCTGATAGAAATATGTACTGACTGCATTTGTCAAAGTGATGAAAAGTCGTTCAACTTCTTATTCACCTTGGATGGCCATGCGGCATTTCAGTCTGAAGGGCTTTCTTCCATTGCCAACTCTTATATAACTATATAATACCAACAAGGTTGTCTACAGGTCTAAATATCCTAACCCTGAAAATATTTTTACTACCTACAAAATCAAAAAAAAAAAAAAATCTATCATCCACTCTTCCTGCAACTGTTTATTTCAATTTCATTGTTTCAATATGTGCTGAATGTTTCTTATTACAATTAAACTAGAAATTTAACTGTCTGTGATAGACTTATTTAGAAAATTATGATTATAAATATAATATCAAAACTTACCAGCAATACCCAAAATGCTTCCAAAGCAAATCCTGGGAGGATATTGCAAAACTTCCATTAATATGGGATTCTGTTTGCTATAATAAAAACATTTTCTTTTTTTTTCCCCTTACATAAACAAGTCTATAAGCATGGTTTCAGGTGGTTCAAATAATATTTTTTCACGCATCTTAAAATCCAAGAAACATCTATTTCATTTTCAGAGAGAAGTCTTCCTTGTCTGTAATCTCAAAGCAAACTGAGCACCTCATTGAAGAGTGGAACGAATAAGGAGGCTGCCAGATTTTCACATTATTATTTCTACAGCTTTAGAATCATACAACTCCTCTAAAATGAGGCAAGTGCTCTTCCTTCACCAGTTTTAAGTAATTCCAAATGTAGATTCTTCTACTGTATTTTTCTACTGCTGTGGTCCCCAAAGAGAACTTATACTGAAAATCATATAAATCACCACAGAAGTTATTTCATTTTTGTGCCTGGATGGAAAATTGTATTCAGTCTTACACAAACATGCATAGCCAGGAACCATACAGTATAATTCTGCTTTTCTACTTGTTTTAGAAGTTTTCCACATTCCTAAGGGGAAAAAAAGTGCAGAACTTTGTCTGAGAGCAAAAGATGTTGAGTAGCACTGCTAGGGGAGTGAGTACTCAGTTAACTGGAGTGCAGACTGAGCAAAGGTCAAACAAGCAGTTATGCTACAGTCCCATTTTGCTCACAGTGCAGCAGCTGTTCTACAGGTGTGCTCCTAAGTGCAGGCATTCAGTGGTAAATCCCAGCAGGAGTGTCAGTATTGCAGCTCAAAGAAATGAAACAGAGGGATTTTTCCAGGCATTGAGCCCAGAGGGGGTAATGCCTAGGGTTCTGAGGAACAACTAGCATACAACTATTTGCTCTCTTGTGGTAATTCTTTGGATGTGAAATCCTTGAGCCATTATTCTTGAGGTAGTTATCCTTTATTAAATGAACATGTGAATACTGCAGTATTTCAGATATATGATAAGGTATTGGCCCACACTTACAAAAGATAAATAACACATTAATTTAATTTGGAGTTTATGTTTGGTTTAAATTTCTCCCTTTCCTTTCCCCTTTCCTTTCCCCTTTCCTTTCCCCTTTTCCTTTCCCCTTTTCCTTTCCCCTTTCCTTTCCCCTTTCCTTTCCGCTTTCCTTTCCCCTTTCCTTTCCCCTTTCCTTTCCTTTCCTTTTTCCTCATGCAGACCAAAACAACTGGCTACTGCTTTAAACAAAATACTATTAAACTTTATATCAGTTTGCCACACCTCAGAGCCCCCGTTTGGTGAGGAAGTCTGAGCAATAACACAACAGCAGTGTCACAGCATGAATGTTCTAGGTCCCTTAGCATCAGCATGCTGGCCAACCATGTGCTAGAAGCAGATATGCAGTAAGGTACAGCTGACAGTAAGGTACATGAGCAAATGTGATCTCATTCTGGTTACTGTATTAGTTCATTTTTTTTTCAAAACAGGAACTTAACTTCCCCTGAATTTCTGTTTCCTACATTTAACAGGGATACCAGAATGATGCATAAGAACTGTAACAACATACTGACAAGTTCATGATTGACGTATGCCAAAAGTACCTGTTTTCAGATATTGCCTGTATAATCACTAAACACAGAATTCAGCTAGGCAATATTCTCATGCTTCATGCCTTCTAGTCTCTTCTTTCCCATGCAGATCAGCCATCAGTCACCTGTCACTAGACAGCATTTGCAGCTACACGGCAGAGTATAACTGGGTAAGAAAATCTAAGAACCGGAATTATTTCTCGGTGGAACCAACTTCCCATCTCCAAAAATAAGTTCCAGGGGACAGAAAGCAGTGGCATACAATATTCATTTGTAGATAACACATTAGATTGTCTACAATAATATATGGACACAGGACTACATGAGACATAAAACCCTTGCAGAGCTCTGGAGCAGGGATGCTGAAATGTATATTGTGATGGTGCTGGTGTGACTAAGCAGGGGTACAGAAAACTCAATATATTAGCCACTGGTAATGCTGGGATGCACTGCAGTAATTTGTTTTACAGTACCAGTTTGAAAGCTATGTTACAATGTAGAGACCCATGAAGAGAGCCACTTTGCTATGGCTCGCTTTCCCTGGTAACACCCCATCAGATACAGATTTTCCATTAGCATCTCTCTCACAGTCCCTGTTCCTCTACTGAAACATTGACCCCTTGAACAGGAGTCAGCCGTCTCTCTCCATTTTTTCCTTCTTGTTTACCAGTAATTTATTTTTTGTTAACATCCTCTCTTAAGGCTGTCAAAACACAGAGAAGATCTCTCACCCATGCCTGTGTCACGGAACTCTACTGTATCAGTAACTATTGAAGCTTTACCTAACTCTTAGATAAGTAAGAATGTTAATCAAACAAACTAAAGCCATCTAATCAGGAACTGTTTAACTCTCTGGGGTCCATATCCCAAAATACCTAAAAGATTCCACAATTAAAAGGCAAAGAAGGAACTCTGGGGTTTTTACATGAGAAAAAGAGATCACAGAATGGAAACAGTGGCTGATGCAACTCCAATTAAACAAAGGAAGTAAAAGATGTCATGGCTAGTCTGTCATCTGGCATCCTGGCACAACACCATGCTGGCTCATGCTAAAGCTGCTCACTCTCCATTAAACAGAACACTCCAACATGGGATTACTGCTCAGACTAGCAAATAGTTTGTTCAAGAAAGAACAACTTTGTGTAGACACAGAGTCTAATAACTTTTTTGTTTTGTTTTGTTTTGTTTTTTAATTGATGCATTAAGCTGCTATGGATTGCTCTTTGCTCCCACACTGTAAAGCTAAGGCACTTAGCATAAAGATACCTCAAGTGCAGCATACCAGCTCTCTAAAGCTCATAAAATCCTTTATTAAAGCCCAAAAGCAAATTTCTTTTGTTGTGGCCAATCCCAAAAGAACAGCTCATCATAAAGGCTGTAGGTCTCTTTCACATGTCCTATCACACTTGAGAGCTAAGAGAATGCTGGAGAGCATTAGCATGGCATAAAGCTTCCTTCACACCTGTTCTCAGGAAGCAACCCAGAAAAACATACATCAGGGAGCAATTTAAGGAAAAAATATTGCACATTTTGTTAAACAGTACACTTTTTTTGGTTAAAATTTTAAATTAATTTTTGTTTTCCTTTTTTTTTAGCTATAATAGCTTTAGCTTTTAAATTGCTTCCATTATAGAAATAATTTATTCATAAAATTAAACATTTTGGCATCCAATCCAGTTGTGATTCAGACTAGCTCCAAATTCAACACCAGGTTGCTCAGGGCATTGTCTACTCTAGTTCTCTGTATCTCCAAAGACACCTTCCACAAATCATGTATTTCCATAAACCTCCCTGGACAATACGGGTAAATGTTTTTCAATTTAGAAACTGAAAACTGGGCAAGAGTTTTAGATGTGGCCTCAAAATTGTAGAAGAAATAATAACTCCCTTTGACCTTTAGTAAGGTCATTAAGAATTTTGCATTTCTATGGTATCTTTGGATACACACATTGGTTTCAGTTTTATTTTTCTAGTAATATCTTAATGTGTTTCTTATTTGATGGATTCTTCTGTTGATATATTCAAATCATTACTTTTTACTTTCTCAGTGTGAATAAAATGCATGAATACTCATGACAGAATAAATCTTTTTCATAGCTTTGTAATTTACATATCTGAAGAATGAACAATACTTGGTTTAGTTCTAAATTATTTACCACCTTTTATCTGATATATAGGTAATTTCAATTGCTTAATTTATTGCATGGGATAATGAAACATTAGAAATAATACTGGAAATGTTAATGATAGAGAACTTATAAGAAAACACACTGTATGTAAAAGGAAAAACACATGCAACACTGTGCAACAGTATAAACCTGACAGGAATTTTGAAATTCAAGTTCAGATGTAGAGAACAGATTTCTCATTTGGATCATAACTCTCTTAATTCAGAGTGACTGTGTGGAATTACCAATACAAATATATCAATATGCTTTTGCACATTCTACTCCATCTAGGGGCACACATTCTAATTTAGTTGCTATTTATAGCACTCAGCTGAACACATTGAGAAACATAATAGAGCAGGAGGGTATTTATCCTTCCTGCCTTTAAGCATCACTTACACACCTTAAATAGGGTTTCTAAGTTTCCCATCACTCTTAATAAGTCTTCTACTTTGACTCAAGGTTTGGCTTCTTTTTTCTTCAATCTTGTTGAACATTTAGAGACAAAGACTACACCAAAAAGAACTCTACTAAGAAAAAAATCAAACAACAAAATGAACAAAACTCCAAATCTGAATGGCTTTCTGTTGACTTCAGTTTTAAACTGCAGTCATGTCTGTTTACAGAATTGCTGAGTGCATTTGTATCCTGCTCTGATTGCTTTATTTGATTGTGAATTCCCAAGAGTAAAACTACTGCACACTCAACAGATAAAGAAGGGTTTATTCAAAAATTATTCTTATGACTCTTTTCCTTCACAAACTAAATTTGAGATGACAGCCTTGAAACTTAAAGGCTCTGAAATGTTAAATATTTTTAATATATTTGCAAAGGGATACAATATGAAACTGTTATAATTTCAAATTCTGTAATATGGCATCTCCTTCAAAGAGAGAAAGATAGGTCAAGATGCGACTACATTTCAGCCTTTGCTCAAAGAAATGCCAAAAGATTGCTAATTAAGGATGATGCTTGCTTGTGGAATGGAAATCTGTTTCTAATAAAAATGGGCTTATTTGTTTAATGCATATCTGCAAATGATATTTACAGTATGTTATCACTGACTTTGACCAATTAAAATCTCAAAACAGGAGATGAAATATTTTGCAAACTGTTACACCAACCTAGATCTCAGCAAACCATCTACAGGTTAAAAAAACGAGCCACAGTCACACTATCTTTTAGTTACAAAGCTGTCTTACTGCTCTACTTAATTTATTTTTGTGTATGAACTTCTAACTCTGAAATCAGAATTACAAATAAAACAATACAGGATTTTGACTAGATTGCTCACTGTCAGTAGACAGAATGTTTCTGTCCGTATGGTGGTGATCAGAATAGCAAATTATTGTAATCAAGGGCAAGTCCTGCCTAACCAACCTAGTGGCCTTTTATGATGGAGGGACTGCAGCACTAGACAAGGGAAGGGCTACAAATCTGAATTTATGGGCCATCTACCTGGATTTCTGTAAAGCCTTTGATGTGGTCACTCTCAACATCCTTCTCTTTAAGTAAGAGAGAAATGGATTTGATGGGTGGATTGTGAGATGGATAAGAAATTGGTTGGATATTCACATCCAGAGGGTGTTGATCAATGACTCAGAGTCCCAATGGACATCAGTGACAAGTGGTGTTCCTCAGGGGTCCGTACTGGGACCAGTGTTATTTAATATCTTCATTAATGACATAGATAAAGGGATCAAGGGCACCCTCATCAAGTTTGCAGATGATACCAAGGTGAGTAGTGCTGTTGACACACCTGAAGGACAGGATGCCACCCAAAGGGACCCAGGCAGGCTTGAGAAGCGGGGCCCTTGGAATCTCTTGAGGTTTAACAAGATCAACTACAAGGTGCTGCACCTGGGTCAGGGCAAATCCCAGTATCAGCGCAGGCTGGAAACAGAAGAGAGCAGCCCTGCTGAGAAGGACTTGGTGGTGCTGGTGGGTGAGAGGCTGGCCATGAGCTGTCAGTGTGCACTCCCAGCCCAGAGAGCCAAACGTGTCCTGGGCTGCATCCAAATCAGCGTGGGCAGCAGGGCCAGGGAGGGGATTCTGCCCCTCTGCTCTGCTCAAACCCCACCTGCAGGGCTGCATCCAGCTCTGGGCTCCCAGCACAGGGAGGACAGGGACCTGCTGGAGCGAGTCCAGAGGATGGACACAGGGATGATGAGAGAGATGGAATACTTCTCCTATGAGGAAAGGCTGAGACAGTTGGGATTGTTCAGCCTGGAAAAGAGAAGGTTTCAGGGAGACCTAACTGCAACCTTCTAGTAGCTGATGGGAACCCTACAACAAAGATGGAGATTGTTTACAAGGGCACATAGTGACAGGACAAGAGAGAATGGCTTCAGACTGAAAGAAGTTAAATTTAAATGAGATATTAGGGAAGAAATTTTTTCCTGTGAGGGTGGATGAAGTATTGGAACAGGTTGCCCAGAGCAGCTGTGGATGCCTCATTCCTGGCAGTGTTTAAGGCCAGGCTGGATGGGTTCTGAGCACCTGCTCTAGTGAAAGGTGTCCCTGCCTATGCTGCGGGGTTGGAACAAGATGGTCTTTAAGGTCCCTTCCAACTCAAAGCTCTCTCTGATTCTAAGTTGTCTAGAAAAAGCAAAGCAGATTGATGGGATGAACCTAAGAATGGGTGCATTAGCATGTGCTGCAGCCTTCTCATTTATTAATGGATAGAACTTAAAATTACCAGTCTTTGACAGAATAACATAAGGACTCATTTTCATATGTGAATGATAATAACATCGTTTTCTACCACTTGTACTAAAATTAACCTTTTTTGCTTGAGCTTTTGTCAGACAAGACTATCCATTTTACTCTGCTCTCTCATTTGCAGACAGCTCTGTCCATGATAAAGGAGATAGAGTGAAAAACAAGTTACTAGAAACAGAGCAATCTACACTTTTAATTTTGACAGATTAAATGCATAAAATCGATGAATATTTTATCATTGCATCTTTTCAGATTTCTTCCTGTATTGTGGAAATGTATCTTGTAGCTTAAAGAGAAAAATCAATGAATGATGATTATTTTATTACTACAGCTACAGCTTTACATCTTATATAATATATAGTACAGCTTTCTGTAATTTACTAAGTATATAAATACTATCTTGAATCCATAGAAGAAATACAGACTACTAAATCCAGGGTTTTTTTTTAAATTTAAACCTAGGTTAAAAAAAAATGTAATTTTCTTTAAAATACAGTAATTTCTCAGAGACACAATGTCTGTAGGGACAATGACCTGGGTTTGTCTTCTTTTATCCAACACTTACAAAAATCTTTTTAAGGGTAATTATCTCTTGCTATAAATATTTTATAATCAAATAGCTGAATAATTGGCTAGTGGTATAATAAGGGGTGCTGTTCAAACTTCTGGTTACAAGGTAGTATTTCATAATTTCAACAAGAACAGTCATTCTCACAAAACATGCCTAGAATTTCAAGAGTTTAATGAACAGCTATGGAATTCTGTTGAAACAGATTACTTTTCTCAACAGTTAAGCCTGATGTTTATTAAAATGCCCATAACTTCAGTTATGGATGCTTCACTTTAACAGAGCACCTAACACTCACTGGGAATAAGCTTCAACAGCTCACAATGAAATCAAAAGAAATGCAGGTAGTGATATTTTCCCTTTTCTAATTCTGCTTTTTCAAAGCTGTTTTTCCAGTTTTTTTGTGCAACTGTTCTTTGTGCAAAAGGCATAATGTTTTTCCAAAACTTGATAATTCTTGCTCATTGGCAACCAAAATTATTTACCTTTGAAATAGTATAGTTTGCAAATTTGGTGTTAAAACCCACTGTATTTTGGAGGAAAACAAATATTTCACTATAAAGAAAAGTTATGTTTAATTTTGGGCATCACAATATATGAAAAATTTTATGTTATTAGAGAGTGTCCCAAGGAGGGCTGAAAATATGGTCAAGGGCCTGGAGGTGAAACAGTATCAATGCATGAACACAGCTTTCTGTAAGAGCACAAAAAATGCTGAAGCTTCAGCTTTAATTTCCCTGGATATTAGATCTTATTTCAACAGACAACTCCTATTATCCATCCATGTCCAAAACTTTAATCTCAGATTCTGTTTGGTCCCTTGTTTGGGTGGTGCTTCTTTACAAAGCATTACTGGTTTTTATTAGCCATTATTTCATCATTGTGACTAAAAGGGACACAATAAAACAGCTTCTAAGAGCTTCAAATTTGCCTATTAGAGACAAACAAACCATATTATTTTTAGCAGTACTTGCAAATTTCCGATTTTTACCAAGCAATTATCAATTAGATATAAGGTCTTAAAAGACATATCCTGGCTGATAAATTTGGAACAAAGTGAAATCATGCTCCAACATGATGAGAACTGATGAAACCAATTGAGGATCAGTTCCTCTGCAGATAATGTGAGGCTGCAGTTGTATTTTTGTTTTGATATTCATGACAGCTAAAGAAGAGAAGCCAAGAAAAGCAGCAGAAAAATGCTAATTCCTCAGAATAATGTGGAAATTTGAACTAAAATAATGGAATGAGTGGATTTAAAACACATTGCTTAATAAATTTTTGTATTTCAATATTAAAATACTAAACCTGGGGTATTTTGCACTGTACAGATACCTAGGTAACAGTTGTTCAAAGAGAGAACAATGACAAGGTGGGGAACCAGCCAACTAATTCATCTGAATCAGCCCCTCCCAAAACAAACCATTAAGCTATTGTCCCTGCTGCAATGTATCTGAAAACACTCTGGAAATGAAGTGTGATTACTTGGACTGGGAAAGGCCTTATTATGGAGTGCCCAAGTGGATGAATAGCGTGACTAAGCATGACTGTTCTGGATTTGTACAAGATTTACTATGTGAGTTCTTTAACCTGGTGAAAATTGAGAGGACTTGATACTTTTGGTTTTCTAAGAGCAGCCTTTCTGCCTGTTATCAGTGAATGAAAATTTAATATTTCTGCCTAGATGCCTGGGGTGTGAAGGAGAAACCCAGAAGGTTTTATAGTATATTCAGCAGGCAATTTCCAAGACTTCAAACCTCATATACCTTGGGCATCCAGTCCACCTTTCTGGGGACCTAATTGTTGAAACAGAGGAATAGGGTTCTAAAACAGGAACAAAGTCATTCTTCATTAAGTAGTAGAAGACCATTAAAAATCTTATACTAGGAGATCAAACTGGTATTGAAGTTAAATATTACTACCTTAGATTTTATTCAGAATGGGAAGGGACAAGAGAACAGCATCGCAGAAGATAAATATAAATCTCTTGAAAAACATATGAAATTTAACTTCTTTATATACTAGGAGTACATAAAGAAGTGTATTTTATAGATAAATGCACAATTTCAATCAAATCTTTCATAAATCATGTAACTAAAACCTTTCAGTATTCATAAACACTTTCTTGATTAGAACTCTGAAACTGGTGCTTATGATTCTGAGGCCAGAATGTACACTATGAGACTTTCAGCAGCTCTCTAACCAAACAGTCATGCAAAGGAAGGACTGTTTTTGTAAATGATATAAAACCTGCTGACTCCAAAAGAATTAAATACAATGTCTTTTGGAATAAGAAGGGTTTGGGGTTCTTTTTTGAAAAGGTGAAATTAAGCTCTTTATTTAGTTCTCATGGAAACAAAAATCAATTTCCAATTTGTTGACCTGAAACAATTTTTTAAGGTTGCTATTCAGCTGCGATTTGCCTGGGCTGCTGTTTTGCCTCTTGTCAGCTGCAGTTCTGAGTCTCCTCTCTCTCTCTTTCCTGCTGGTATCCATAGCCATGAGAAGACACTTATCTAGAGACTGAGATGCACTTAATATATGCTGACGTGTATTATTGCTGAGCTATGATCATGAACCACGAGAGAAGGAAACCACAGAAAACATTTAGGGTGCCATCATGAGGAAAGTGACAGTATAAGGACCAAGAATTAAAACTTATACAATGATCATTGATGATTCATACATTTCATATCGTAATGTTGGTAGCAAATATATCACCATAGAAACTGTAAATCACCAGCTGAGACACATTATTATTAGAAAGTTCAATGTTAGCATTGCTAATTGAAAATATTCAGAACTCCATCTTAGAAGAATGTTCAATACATAACTTTTGTTTCAATTTAAAGCAAAAGCTACCATCCAAACGTCAGAATTTTCACCTGGGAAGAAATCACCTATCTACATCAGGTTTGTCACCATAACATAGTACACAGCAATACATGCCTCTACTGCATTTTGCATATATAAATTTCTTCACATTTTCAATAGACAGTTTTCTTTTCCTTTTTTTTTTCTTTTTGCTGAGTGAATTCAGACTTAAAAAAATGCAACACCTGTTGTTTTTCTGCCTGTTGTTTTGTAACACTCTCAAAACAACTTTACACTTCTATAAATTCTGCTATAAATATTTTACCATCTGGCCTATATTTTGTGTTCCTCTCCATCCCCATTAAATGCTTGTTGCAGCTGCTTTTATTGTTTTCTGCACTGGCAGCAAAACTCTTGACAAGGCAGCCTTTAACTAATAACCTAGGCAGAGACTTACTCCATCCTTAGTAAATGTAATCCTTCAGTACAACTTTGATCTTTCAATGTCTCCTATTTTGTCTTAAAAATGCCAAAATCAAACCTGTCTCAAATAGTAAAGTATAAGTCAGTATCTCACAGTCAATGAAACAGAGGGACATAAGAGTAACTATTAGAAAAAGCTTATAAAGTTAGTCATATAAAACTAAACTAATCCAAAACGTGGCATTTATTGAAATACAAATCTGAAGATAATTTTCAGTGTTATGAGATATCTTTACTGAAACCTTTATTGAATTTCTGAATACTAAACCTAGACTTAACTACTGATTAATTACATTTATAAAATCAATAATGAAAAGTAATAAAAAAGAAAAAATAATTTAAAAATAATCAAGACTAATCAGGAAGATGTAATGGGCACAATCATGATTTGGAATCACATTTAAGGAAAATTATGATTCAACTGAAATGCATAATTACAAAAAATCAACATTTTTCTAATAATACAAAATATAGAAATATGGAAATTGTATTTCAGATGTGATTTGACTAGAAGTTTGAGATTCAAAAGAGACTGATACTGTATTATTAAGAATTGCTTCAAATGCAACTATATTACATATTTGGCATTAAAGAAATAAAATGAGACAACCAGCAGCTGTTATCACTAATAAAAATTTAACATAATTTACAGCAGTATGGACACAGTCAGGTATCTACTGTAAAGCTATGCCTTAATAACCTTTCTCTCTCTTACAATAAATAACTGTTAAAGACTGTAAATGATTCCTTTATAATAACTTCCATAAAAATGACTAATCCAAATGCACCATTTTGTCAGTAGTTTGAGCAATGAAAAAGGAAGATTCCTATCATGGTAATGCAGCAAATATAATGCACCACATTAGTCAATCGCTGACTGGAATAATGTATGGACATAAAAACTTTCGGGACGTGTAGTTGAAAATCATCTGTTACCATTAACACTTTTTTCATCCTGTTACCTCTGCATTATGATTTTGTATGAGAGGTGCACTCCACAGAGAAGCTCAAACTCTAATCTCAGACTTCCATTAAAATAAATCATATAAGTAAGGAAAATCGCATGCAGTTTGGTCACAAACAAATGAAAGTAGAAGTTGCAAACAGTAATGTACTCTTGAAGCTTACAAACACGCTGACTCACTACAAATGATGCTTGTTTTAATACTAAAGGCTATAATAGTCAGCAAAAATACAGATGGGACCAAGTTTGACTCCAGTTACATGACCGAATAACATCTGAACATGCATTATAGCTTGTTGCTATACATACTAATATTTTTTCTGCTTTGTACTTTAAACCTTTCTTGAAGGAAAGGATAAAGAAAAAAATAAGTATTAGCCAAAATAAATTGTTTGTGTAACAAGAATCTTAGTAATACTTCGGAAACATTTATTTGACAGTTTCTGTAGAAAACTTTTTTTTTTTTAAGAAAACTATTTTATTTGACAGTTTTCTTTAGTCATGCCTAGGAGACATATGGCACTCCAATCTTTCTTTTGAATCTGACAGTCAACATAAATGTTGACAAAAATCTTGGTATTCCATTGGACAAGATGTGTTAATCAAGATCAAAACCAACAGCTCTCCTTTTATTGCTTGGAAGTAACAAAGACCTGTCCTTTCTAAAGTAGTCTTCCTCTCTTGCAGGTTCTCACAGTTTTCTCTCTATGTATCCAACATAGATAAGGAATCTGTTTCCTTAAATATTAATTACTTTAGATAAATTACTTTTATTTGTTTCTATATTATCTTAAATACACCACTTCTGTCAATCAAAGTATATGTAGATTTACCTTAACTAAAAATTAACCTCTTTACTGTCAGACTGGGTAGACAGAGCTGCAGTCTCTGCACCTTCTCTTATGGCCCTTTGTAAACCTGGAGAATGCAGATCTTCTCATTACTTTTTTCCAAGACTTTCACTCATCTATGAATTTCTACATTACCATTATTAGAAATGCTTCACTTATGTCTTGATAGGCATCTCTCTACCAGATTAAAGAGTTTGACTTCACATAAATGTAAAATTTCATCTGGGTAAAAAAAGTCTCCTTCCCCACAGGTCACCACAAAGACTAATGACTAAGTTGTAAACCTATTGTGAAGTAACTAACAATATTATCACATTATTCCTTGATCTTTAAATTTTTATATCCCTTTTCACACATCTAAAACTCTTTGGGACCTGTGTTTCTAAAGGTCTACTGTATTGGAATTTACATGATATACTGTGTCACTGAATATCAGCACACTGAGGTAAACGACTCTTTAAAATTACCTGTATGGCAAGTGCTCGAGCTACAAGACTTCTAAGATATTGCAAAGGATCTTCTGGACCTTCCCACTTGCTTTGCCATGTGACAGGACACTGAAATAAAAATATATTTACTGAAAGTATCAATTTCAAATCCATCTTCACTGCATTTTAAGTTGGCAACTTGAATGAAAATAAGTAATCTGATCAAATTTATCTGCAAAAAAACCTGTAACAACAGTCATATAATGATCAAGAACATACAACCACAAACAGAAAGGTTGTACTCCTGCTAATTCATTGTGTGTCCCAGACACAGTGTTGATGGAGAAGTTGAAAGAACCTCTGCTATTCAATAAGGAAACATCAGTTGATTCCAAATATTTCCAGAAGGCCTAAAAGCATTATTTCTTGGAAAGTCGCAATTTCATCTTTCAACTGCAGCTGCAGTTTCCCACTCCTTTGCTGCAGCCTCCTCAGACTTCAAAACGCAGTTGTGTGGCTCTGTGGTGAAGAGAATCCAGGACAATTCTTCTGCATTATTTTCTCATCACCTCAGCTTTTGTAGAGCAACACCTGAGAAAAAGAAGTCCTGCAAGATTTCCCCATATAAACTTCTCCTTGACTTCAAAAAGAAAGGCTTAAAAGGGCATCTGTTATACTTCCTCCTTCTAAAATAAGGATAGAAATGCCAATCTTACCTACTCCACAGGAATCTAAAGCATACTGAAATCGACTGCAAGATTCTCTAACTTATGAGAAATAGAATTAATGTAAATCAGTACCTGTGGAATATTGCACACTATTGAAAATGCTGAGCAGAATAAACAGTTTATACTGTTTAATATTTAAAGCTGCATTTTCCAGGAAGGAAGCTTCCATTCTGGTAGCATATATAATGAACAGGTATTCAAAATCTGATCACAGAAGTTTGTAAAAAGGTATCTTTCAAAGTAAATACTCTATGTTTACCACTTAGAGATAAAAAAACAGAATGTAAATAAATTCAAGGATACTAATTAAAAATTAATTCAATAAACTAGAATATATACAAGACAATTAATAAAGCACATTTAACTGCATGAGGTTTTTTCCTAATTAGGATTTTTTGAAACTTATTTTTTATTTGAAACCTTGCATTTGCAGCCTCTTCTACTAGATATGAATTTACAGGCAGCTCATCAATCTATCACTTACAAGGCATTTGCCTAATGTTGCTAATACATCATTCTAAATTACTTTAAGTCTAAAGAAATAGCTTTGCTAATTGGTATTATATAAGTGTATCTCAGATGGGCTTATGCTCTTTTTGGCTAGGGTGGAGTTAATATTCTTATTATAGTGGTTAGTATGGGGTTAACATACCAATTTTACACAAATACAGCACGTTGGTGAAACCTTTATAAATCATACATTTATTGAATTTTACATTTCTATTAGTAATCCAGTGATTTCTTCAGGTGCAATAATCTTCAAAGAACTACAATCTTAGTGGGTTTAAAATATAGCTTTTGAAAAATAATCCTTTGCTACATAACACATGAAAACTCTAAGCAAGAAGAGTGTATAGGAAATACAGGAAGAAAATCACTTTAGGATGATAAATACAGTAAGGTTTAGCTGCCATGCCAGGAATGTAGCATTAGCCTCTCTGGAAGGCTGCTGAAAAAATTGCTGTATGGCCATAATCCAGTGAAGTGATCCATGTCAAGGAAAGTGAGTAAGTAAGCAGATGAAGTGGCAGAAGCACTGGTCAATACATCAGGAAGCACTGAACTGATACTTGTGAGAGGTTAAAATGCATAGAATTTTTAAGAAACTTTTTGCAGCAAGGATCAGCTTCACAGCTCCTGCCAGTTCCAACAGAGGTGTGCAGCTTGAGCACACAAGCAAGTCATGCTCTCTTGCTCAGTAACAAGAAATACAAGAAATAGTAAGAACTAAAGAATGGCCATTACACATATCATTTCCACTCGCTATGACTTGGACTTAGCTCCTACCACATAATCAAAACATGTTTTAAAAGGCAATGAGATTGCTAACAAGAAAACGCAATTTATTCTAACTGTACAGCAATTTTGCTAACAAATGCTGTCTTACTAATCTAAAAAGACAACAAATTAAATTATTGTTTGGATTAGAATTTGATAGATCAATAAATGCATAACAATCTTTTCAACAGTACTTGCTCTTCACATGAAGATAAACAGGATGTTAATAGGAATTATTGTTCATTGCAGAAGCAATCTCAATATCTATGCATTAGCATTGACAGAATTTATCAGTTGCTGGAGGCAAAACAAAAGCAGAGTTTCATGTCACATCAATGTTTGACTATCCTGACTCAATTATCTAGATATCAATGATAGAGCATGTAAAGTTGCTGTCACTAATTGTACCAGGTTATAAACATGCCCAGTTTGATGCCAAAAAACATGGAGAAAGTACATATACAAAATTTGAGTGATTTTCTTGTATATCAAGAACATAGGGTGAGATGATAGGCTGGTATGACAGGCACAGCTTGTCTGGTGAGGTATGGCAAGACTCCATACCAAATGAATGCAAAGGGAACTGTTATTACAACTTAAATTTTAAGAAAATGAAAAAGCTAAGTAAAGAGACAGATTTACATATTCCACTGGCTAATACATTTGACTTATCTAGCATGACTTGGTATTTGAAATTGATATAGTATTCCACAACTTCTAATTGGATCTGTCTTTAAGAGAATGCTTGATAAGAGAGTAATACATTCAGAAGCTTCTGCAAATACTTCTGAAAAAAATTCCAGAAGAGAAATGGTTTTGTTTTAGAGTTTCTATCTTTAAAAGAAATCCATTTTTGAGTCCTTATCAATAAAAACACTAGAACATGAAAATTATTATTAATTTGGTTTCCTTGGTTTTTTTCAGTGCTTATTATAATGTATATTCATTACAAAATTACTTACCTTCTGGTTTAACAGAGCACTTGCTAGTGTTTGTACTTCAGAACTCAGCAGTGAGGTACCTCTGATGACTTTACTTAAAGAAGCAAGTGACTGATGGACACTCTGCACAAGGCGAATGGCATTGAATTGTTCCAGAGTAATGAATGACAAGATTGGAGATCCTTGCTGTTCTGCAGGAGGAGACACCTTCTGATGGATCAGGTTGGAATTCTAAGGAAGACCATGTGATATCCAGTTAATGAACTCGGGGAAACCATGATGTTGTACAACATATTATTTGTTTAATTTGTAATACTTCATATGACCTCATTAGCTTTGAAGCAGTAGTGACATCATCCCTTTTCTGACACTGGATTAAATGTATAGTGATACTTTCAGTACTGTCTGTGACACATTCAGTAAAGGCACCACTCTTCTGAGACAAGTCCGTCTACCCAGTTACTTCAAAAGTACTTGAATTGCTGAAAAATCTTCATTTAGCTGAATCACTGCTATTAATATTTGTGTTAAGGTGTTAGTATAAAAAGCAGTGGCATAAACAGCACAACAAGATTTTACTGGGCACTGTAAACTATGCTGCCAGTTCTTGCTTCGTGAGACTAGTTCAACATGGAATTGAATTAAATACAATAAATACAAAAGAAATATAATTTTATGCGGAAGTATTGAGTAGCTCAGACTCTGAGAGGTACTGCTGCTCTCACATTGCCATTTTTACTACTTACTTCCCTTCCATCCAAGCCACTGAAAATCCAAATTTATTCAATAATTTCAAGAGATGGTGCAATTTTGAAAATCCTAATTCCTATGCAATTTATTACATAAAGATATTTTTGCATGTGTCTGGAAACTGCCAACCTGCAATGTGGCTAGATGCTGAAATGAACCACAATTATAGAATCAAAAATTTTTGGGAAATTTCTGTGAGGCACAAATGCAAAAAATAAACCCTAGCCTATGGGAAAAACTGGTTTGCTATTTCAATTTCTAATAATTTAGATAAAATCAGATTTTACTTTCTCTGAAATATGTCATCTTAAAATAACAAGTTTTGATTATTTTTCAGGTTAAATAAATTTATGAATTGTCACATGGCATCTTGCTTTCCAGAACACACAGGATATTTACCTCTATAATCTTTCCCAGGCACTATGCATCTGTCAGAACTTTTACTTTTTAATTTCAATCTCATACTGCACTCAGCCAGAAAGCTAAAATATGAGAGAAGCTAAATGAATGAGCAATACTTTGTTTTGTGACTGACCAAGAGAAAGATGAAGGATAAAGTCCTCCAACATTGTTAAAAAGGTATATAATAAAGTTACTGATCAAAGTGCTGAATCATATGGTATTTAAAATTGTTATGCTTTGCATTTTCCTTTGCATGCGTTCAAAAATCACAGTACCAGTTTCACACCATTTTTTCTGACACCATAATTTGCTGAGTATAAGTAAATTGTAATACAAAACTAGCAAAAACTACCTGATAATTTCTTATTGAGGTGTTAAATTGCACTAAATAAAGAAAAATCCAAGACACTGCACTTTGGAGGCTTTGCTCAACCTTTGACACTTTTAATTCACAAAAGCTTATTGAAAGAGAAGTCCTCTAAGTTCCTCAATATCATTCTTTGCATAAGAGTCTCCTATGAATTTCATATTCATTTCATCACTCTAATGCTTTCCCCTGAGAATTTGTTGAAACAACCCATCTGTCATTTCCATAGGAAAATTAAACATGAATACCAATATCAGCTTATACATTTAAT
Source organism: Pycnonotus jocosus (assembly GCA_013400435.1). Taxonomy (NCBI): domain Eukaryota; kingdom Metazoa; phylum Chordata; class Aves; order Passeriformes; family Pycnonotidae; genus Pycnonotus; species Pycnonotus jocosus. Next base: position 12,401 of record VWYP01009970.1, on the reverse strand, counting down.
GTCCTATTACATTCTCTTAAAATCCATTATGTATATAACTCATATATTTTAAAATATGTATATGCTCATGACCTGTTTGGGAATTAAGACTAAGAACTGATGAAGTACTGACTGCTTTTCCTAATCATAAGAAACTGGAGGTAGATTCTAATCTTTAATATTAAACACTGTATTTTGCTATCAATATTAATCAGGTGTTAGATAATTTTCCCTCTTTCAGTTCTGTATATGTTGCTATCTTAGTGTAATGTAAAACTTCACAAAGTCTCACCTAAACTGGCCCAGAGATTTACTTTGTTACCTTCTTAAGCTCAAGTTTTTGCAAACTCATGTTCTGAAAACTGCCTCCTCCAAAATGTAACAAATATAATGAAAATAAACTTATATACCTTTATTGGTCCTGCACTTGATTCAAAATGAAATTTTGGTGGTGGTGGTGGTGATGGGGTTTAGCAATCTCTATTGCCCTTTTGATGTACCTATTTTGCCTCCTCCTTCGAGTCTCTCTGCCTAATTTTTTTAGATATTAGCCTCTCACTGTTTTCCACATGCTTTTCATTGCTGAAAATAAAATAAAGAATGACCCTATATTTCTGTTTCACTGATTTTCCTTCATGGAAAAGATCCTGTTTTTTTTTTAAAGCTGAGGTAGCTAATGAGGTATCAGACACATAGTGTGATTCTTGGGGCTGATCTGTACAGTGCCAGGAGTTGGACTTCAATGATCCTTGTAGCACCATACCAGTTCAGGATATTCTAATTGATTGTATGATTCTGTAATGGTTTAGATAAAAGAGCAACAACTCATTAATTTTCAAACCTACTTCTACAATTTTCTTGCAACATTATGCAATCTCATGAAAATAATTAGTTACAATTTACAAACATAACAAAAGATACAGAACACATAATTTATAATCACACTTCAGTTAACAACTTTGAAGGCGTTGCTGCTGAAATTTTTATGGGTGGGCGTTCAAACTTTCATAGAGCTGATACAGGGTTTTTCTGAAACAAGGCAGAAAATGCAACCACCTTACAACAAAAATACAGATGAGAGAGAGTCATTGGGATATGATGAAACACTTATGTACTCCCTCTGTGTCCTCATACTTTTGTGCATCTCTGACAATTATTATATGATGGGCAATTCCTGAGTTCCATTGGACAGTGACTTCCAGCTGATCCAGTTATGTGACAATGAATGCTTATACAGGTTCTAAGCCACGGTCTGTGTGGGAAGAGAGTGGACACCAGGACAGAGACTGGTTGAATTAACTCTGACTGACTCAAGGGCCCAGCCCTTGCCAACAATCTGTAGTGTGCCACTCTTCCATATTAAAGATGGGGTTTTAAAATTTGTATAACATTTGACAACTTACTCAATGAAGCCTTTATTTTATAGATCAACAAGTCTTTCATGTAAGCTAATACTGAACATGTAAGTATGCGTTTTTTTCTAACTAAACGGCAGGTTCATGAGAGTTTAATTAATTTGATAAGTGTCAAGCTGTTATTAAATCATGCTGCAAAACACTGTAAAAGCAGATTTAGGACACTATTCATTACAAGGATGTTTTCAATGGCAAGAATTAACCATGTATGTTTTCAAATGAGGCTAATATAGGTGAAAATGTCAAGACATTCTGTATTGGTTCAGAACGGCTCAATAAAAAGAGAAGTTTGTTTGTGTAATTTCAACATGGATGCACACAGATTTGAAGCACATTTTAAGTATCTATTTCATTTAAAGTAAAATTCAATTAAAAATTTCAGAGTCTGCTAGACTAATAAGGAGATGAAGGAGAGGCAACTGCCATGATTCTATTATTATAGATAGATAAAGAATAATAAACCTCTCAGTTCAATGATTTCAGGATATCTGAATAATTGGTTGCAACATTTAACAGGGTTTTGCATCGTGTATAGTCCGAGAGAAAAAATGAAGCCCTGCAAATGACCAGAAATATTTCTGAAAGAGTAACAACATGTAAGTCCTCGCTACTGTATTAATGTAGAAGAATTATTTCCCATTTTAAAATGTCTAAAATGAAAAACCTAAAATTTCCAAAGTATATCTGCCATTTTTGCTATCTGGCCACAAAGAATGTGACAGGCTCTGAAAATGGAACAAAAATTACTCCGATTCACAGAACCACAGAACAGCCGAGGTTGGAAGGAACCTCTGGAGACTACCAGGTGCTCAAAGCTACAGCAGGTTGCCCAGACCGGTATCCAGTCTCCACCCAAGAATATGACCCCTTGGATATTCGTATGCTCCACACGACCCTGGCAGTTGACTGGAGTCTATGTAGGAAAGCTCCAAGGCTGTGCCATAGTCTGAGGGCCAGGCAAGCCTCGGCTGTCTTTCCACAGTGTCCCACAGCTGAGCCCCTGAAGGCAGAAAAACTCTCTATGCAACAGATGAGGTCAGAAAATGGCAGCATCCTTCTCCCAGCTGCAGGGAAGCAATCACTGCTTTTCCTTGCCACTTCCTCCTGGTGCTTCTGTGTGGATCAGGTTTAGTTGGCTTTCGAATTTCATTAAGAGTGCAGAGACAAAAATATGCCCACACTTAGAGATTATGATCAATCACTGAGATGTACATTCTACAGAACATACCTATGTCAAGTGGTAAATTTTGCTGAATTTCAAAATTATCAGTACAAAGATGTACAACAACTGTTTTCAAGGTATTTGTAAGATAATCCTTTTTTAATTAATCCTTGACTTACATACTCAACATGGGAATAAAATGTTTAAAACAACTTAATCTTTGTCTACATATTAACAAACTTTTAAATACTTTTTGCCTCTGGAATATTTTTTATTTTACAGACTTCAGGAATAGGTTTTTTTAAATTTTACTTCTCCATATCTGGGAAACTGTTTTAGTTTCATATTCTCTGCCCATTCATGCATAAATAAAATAATTCATGACTGTTAACTTAAGCAGCAATTCAACTATCTTCTTCATTCCAATTTCCAGGACTTGAAAAATTCTGCAAACAATAATGCTTTCATTGAACTATCAATCTAGAATGAGAATGTAGAACTGTACGCAATGTCTGTGAAATATTAAAGATGCCTTTTCAAAGCTTGAAGCAATTACTGGTTGAACAGACTATGAAAACTTTTAATTTTGATAAAGAATATTAGTATTTAAAATTTTGAAACACTTAAGAAAATGTAACCTCCACGAAAAAAAAAATTTATAAAAGGTCATAAGGCATCCTATTCTAACAAATATATTCAAAAGATTAATTTTATTACCTGCTAATGGCATAAAACCTTTAGAAAATCAAAGAAACGTCAAGATAATACAGAATCCTTGAATGGTTTGGGTTGAAAGGGACCTTAAAAATAATCTAGTTCCAACCCTCCTGGACAGGCAGGGATACCTTCCATAGACCAGGCTGCTCAAAGCACCATTTAACTTGGTTTTGAATATTTCAGGGATGGAGTATCCACTAGTTCACTGGAAACCCTGTGCCAGCATCCCACCACTCTCTCAGGAAAGAATTTCCTAGTATCTAACCTAGATCTACCCTCTTCCAGTTTGAAGTCATTTCCCTTTGCCCTGCACCTACACACCCTTGTAAAACTTCTCCCTCCAGCTCTCTTACTGGAAGGCCACAGTAAGGTCTCCACAGCCCCCTCCTCTGAGCAAACAACTCCAACTCTCTCAGCCTGCTTTCACAGCAGAGGAGGCTTGCAAACAATATACAGAATTTTTGTACGCAGTGATTCTGTAAAAAATTAAATTGCTCTTGGTAGGAATAGGTCATGCTAACCAGGTCTTATGCTCATTGTGCAAAGGTCCAGTACCGGCCTTCTAGATGTGTTATCAGCTTGTAGGAGAGCTTGCTGTGTGAAGTAGAATTCAGTAACAGGTGTTTCCTGTTCTAATGTGATGCTTGGGATAGCATGGGATAACAGCAAAGGTCTTGAAAGTATGAGCACAGTTTGAAAAGAGAGGCCTGAGAACTATAACCAATGACTTGATGGCTATGAAATGGCCACTGTGAAAGTTAACAATTAAGAAATGGCAAGGCTGCTTGTGCTCTTAGGCAACAGGCAATTGTGCACCAAAGAAAAACAGCCAAGTGACACAATAAAGGTACCTTCTACAGCCTGAAAAATAACCCCATCTAAGTGTCAGCCAGTCTGTAGGTCAGGAACTGAGGTAAAGGGCTAAAAAATCATACGAAAGGAGATCTCAGATTTGAGGGCAATGGTAGGGGTGAAAGAAGAGGCCTTCACCAGGTCCAGCTTTCCTTGTCAAAGAGCTCTCAGGAAATCTTGATTACCTCCATGTAGCTGACTATCAAGAACCTCAGCCACCAGTACCAACTGTGTCTTCAGCTTCATGGTACTGCATACCCACAAGTAATTTATGACCAAAGTTTTGAAGAGTATGTGCTTTGAATTTGCAGGGCTAATGAAAAACAATTCTAAAGAACTAGACATTAGCAATGTGTGCTGTTAATGAGTATTAATGTAGTGCAGATTTATTTTACTATTTAAAACTGGCCTCATTTACCCTCAACACTACAATCAACATCTCTATTTTAGTTATTATTAACGCGCACGTATATGAAATAGTTTCATGTGAGCTTTTACAAAAAAAAAAAATTACAGTGTCACACTGAAATATGCTTTTTCTTACAGGATCACAGACCTGGTTAACAGAAGGTCCATTTTCAGTGACCACAGATTTCAATAAGAAGTTATGTACCAGAAGACTATTTTGAAACATAAACACGATGTATCATACACTTAGCATTGATTAGATGAGAATTTAATGAGATATTTCAAAATGTAATAGTAAATTCTAATGTGTACCTCATGTTTCTTTGTATGTGGTTATTTGAGTAAGGCACAGGTTTTTCTGATTATAGTGTTCTGTGTACAAGCCATAATTTTAGGTCACAACATCTCTGATCTATTACTTGATCACTAGGGAGACAAAATAATGGCTGAATGTCCAAGTGGGCACCTAGCATGAGGTGGGAGAGATCCTTCCCAAGTGTGCACAGTGTCTGCATTCACACACATCACATCCAAATGTATGCCTGGAATAAGAATTCAATGGTTGGAAACCAAGGTTTACAATAGAAGCTAAAAAACACCACCAAACTGAACCAAGCTAGATCAACAAAGGAACATCAAGGGAGTGATATTGGATACTGCAGAGGGGATTTTCATGAACTTCAGTTTAAAGCTACTACCATATTTCAACACCATAAATGAAAAAAATTATTGTATTTGAAATCATTAAACATTGCTTTGAGAATATTAGATAAATGAAGAGATTTAATAAAAATCTAAAGTACATTAGCATTTTTCTTGGAAACACATACAGGATGCCAGTCTCATGTTTTGAGTGTGGTCTCACCACCATATGGAGAAAAAAGGTGATAGCCTGTTATATCACATACAGACTTCATAGCTAATTATGCACCTAACATTGTACTTTCCACCTCAAATGCATTTCATTTTGTTTTTCTCTTCTTATGTTTCAATACTTGAGATAATTCCAACTAATTCAGACTATATTTTAATGTAGTTTCCAGAAAAAGAAGTTGTCTTTTCAAATTAGGTACATTCTTACCTGATTAAGTTTCTTCCATAGGTTGAGAACAGGAGAAAGTTCTGTAGACCATATTTCTCTGTCAAATTTGCAGCCAGCAGTTACTGACCTACTCAGGATCCGAAGCTGTGAAATCACCTGAGTGATGAGAATACAAATGCACTCTTGAAGAGGGATAAATAAAATCTTTTAGTACAAAAATGCCATGCACTAGCAAATACTCTTCAATTTATATATGAACTATCCTTTCCTATGAATTATATGAACTATACCTAATTACTGATCATGATCTGATCAAAACACAAACAATATCCATATTCCAGTACAAAACATGCTTGAACATCATTCATATTAAACCACAAAATACCCCCTACATATTTTCTTATCACAGTAATTGTCTTTGTTCAATTATAATTTAAAATCTAATGAGGTGCATAATTAAGTAAAAAGCCTCTTTTCCACAAAATTTAGAGACAAAACTCGAGCTCTGCCTTTAACTAGGCTCAAGTTCTGCCTTTAACTAAGCTTCAACTGTAATTAAAAATTTGAGGGAAATAAACTCCCAAAATATATTACTAAATACATACAGTAACTATTGGGGACCAAAACTCAAGACAATTACAGGAAATTCAATCTTATCTGACCAGGATCTCTTATTTACATATTCATGCTACCTCGACCTATTTAAATGCATACCTATTAAAATAAAGAAAGCATGAAATTAAAAAAAAAATAACTGCAAACCCTCCAGAAAGAAGGGGAGCTTCTAGTTTATTAGGTCCAACTGCCTTTTATTGTTAGCAACCCTAATAAACTCACAAATCAACTGATAAAATGCATTCATACACTTGCAACAAAGGCCACCGAAATTAAAATTCTCCAGTGATACTGCAGTCTGTTGCTTAAACTGTATATAAACCTCCTGCTACTATTGAGGCCTTTTTGTTACATTTTAGTTATTTTTCACACTGTATTTTTTGCAAGGCATGTTAGAGAACAACATATTAATTCTCTCCTCTTTCATTTGACAATAAAGAATTAAGCTTCATAGTAAAAAAGTATTAATCATTGAGAAGGTCTGGACTATATAATTGTAACGCAGACTGAGGGAAAAAGTCAAGCTGTTTCTGCTGGGATTTGACTTATTTTCTAGTCTCCAAAGATGTGCTGTGATTAAGTGCTTTCTTTTGGTTTTCATTTTCTTTCACTGAAGCAGACCTCTCCTTCTTATTTATCAATTGTGATAAGGGACTATGAAACAATACAAGATGATAGTACACCCAATCATCATTTTAACTTCTATAACAAGCACTGACCATGAGACTGTGGTTTAAAACCCTGAGAGAAGATTATAAGGCCAGTAGTAGAATCACAACCTCAGAACTCAGGACAGTAGATTTCAGCTTAGACAGGGATCTTTGTAGCAGGAAACAGTTGGCAACTGTTTTGGAGGGCAAAGAGGAGCCAAAAGAGCTGGTCAATCCTCAAGAAAAAATTCTCAAAGCACAAAACCAGTTCTTTCTGATGCAGAGGAAAGCATGATAAGCAAGTCAAAGAGTAATCATGAAAGAAGGTCACAGACGTAAAGGAAGCTAGTAACCCCAAATCCTAGAATATGCTGAGTTGGAAGGGATCCACAGGGATCACTGAAGTGCAGCTCCTGGCCCAGCACAGGACATCCCCAAGAGTCACATCATGCGCCTGAGAACATTGTCCAAATATGCTTCTTGAACTCTGTCAGGCTGGTGCTGGGACCACTGCCCTGGGGAGCCTGGTCCAGTGCCCAAACACCCTCTGGGTGAAGAACCTTTTCTTAATACGCAAACCTCCCCCGGCACAGCTTCAGGCCATTCCCTCAGGTCGTGTCACTGTCACCACAGACAAGAGATCAGTGCCTGTCCCTCCTCTTCCCCTCATGAGGAAGTTGCAGACCACAATGAGGTCTCCCACAGAAGATGAGCACAAGGATGGACTACCCAGCAGGGGTAGAAACACATTGCTCCATTGTGTTAGGGTCAAGTAAGGAAAACAAAGTCTCATCTGGATTTAAAACAGCAGAGTATGCAAAGGCCTAAAAGGGCTCCTGGCAGTATTCTGGTAGATAAAATGAATAGAAAATATGAGCCACTGCTCTTTATAGCTTCTGTTATATAAAATAACATTTCACCCTCTCATTCTCATAAGTTAATTTTAAACTTTCATAATCTTTTGTGTGCCCCAGCTATTGTGTATATCAAAAAAGATTCTTGTTTAATTTAGCGAAAAATTAATTTCTCTGATGAATGTTTTGATCATAGTATCTTTATCATTCCTGCTATTCTTCCTCATTTTCACTCTGCACATATGCAAATGTTCTGACAAGCAATACAGATAATAAACACACATTTGTGCCTTCCAGATATCATTCTTTTAGCTATAGTTTTGTATCTTTTAATTTGTTTTTGGGTAGTTGCCTGCCATCATTTGCTAAGCAATAAAACATTTATATCAAATACACTTTAACTGGTAATTCAGTACGTAGTACTCCATATAAACTTGCATATAGTGCATACTATAAAGCTGAAAAACGTTTATATGATTGCTTTGTGAATATGAGGAATTGAAAGCATTAACTCTGGTATTCATTTCCAAAGTGCCTTTAGAGGTATAAACATGTATCTCCATACAGCTGAAATTATTCTGAGAAGTAGTGACAGCAAGAACAAGTAATTAAACTATTTTTCTAACTCTACTGTATGAGGTTAGCTGTCTTTTTCTAATTATCTAATTATAAAATCTGTCAATATAGTTTAAATAGGAAATACAGTATCTATCCGTTATTTCAATTTTTTTCTTTCAGTGTGCCTATAGTTTCTGCTTTGTGTATTTCAATGAAGTAGTTAAAAAATATTGGGCAATCATCATCAAAAGTTTAAACACTTAAATTAAAAGTACAGAATCAAAATAAACCAAGTTTGAACTCTCCATGTTGTAGAGTACTGTAACATACAATGATCTCCATCAAATGTTCATGGAAAATCTTTAACTCGTTACAGTTCATCCGATTTCTTTTCTCAGGTAAAGCAGGTATGATGGTAGCATAATTTACTCCTAAAGTTTCCGTGGCAGAACCCTCCTCTTCTCACTGTATTTTTCCTTTTTTTTAATTAATGGGTTTTTAATTAATGGGCTGAAACTTTTTGTACTGGTGGCTATTTCAGCCTGAATATTTTTTTCAAGATTTTAACCTGGAACAGTCATTGACATTCCAGACAGAGATGAGAATACATTTGATTCATGTCAAAATACTCAGGGTTAACATCACCTTTGAACTGCTTCAACACCCAAACTTTTGCTAATGGACTACAAATTTGATAGCACGACATCTGTCAGAATTTAGGGAAGAATTACAGACTGTAAAACAGTAACACATATTACTATTTAAGTATGATTACAAGTTTGATATTAGAACTTGAATGGCATAAGTATTTCATTCTCCCAAATCCCAGTGAAGTTCCTTACAGTATTGACCAGTCTGTGCTACTTTGAATCAGCTAAAGCTTGAGTAAATATCTACTCAGTACTCTCAAATCAGCCTCTTTCTGGATGTTATGAAAATGAAAAGGGAAAATTATTTTTTAAATAAGATCATAGAACGTTTAATGCTGGAAAGAATTGAAGCAGGTCTCTAGTCTAATCTCCTGTTGGAAGCATGACGAGCTTTAAAATCAGACCAGTTTGCTCAGGGCTTTTTCAGGTTTTGAAAAATCTCAAGTACAGAGACTGAATAACTTCTCTGGATAACCTCTTCCACTGCTTTACTGCCGTAATAATTACAATGTTTCTGTAATATCAAATCTGGACCATTCTTGTTTCTGTTTATGTCCTGTAAAAATAGAAGTCAAATGTATGGACTGGGACAAAGAATGTATTAAGATTGGAAAGGACCTGAATAAAACTAGGACTAGGATATATCAACCTATTAGAATTCTCAGGTGTATCACTGAAGTGTCCAAGGGATTGTGGTATGTTTGCAGTTGCTCCATATAAGTGTTTTCACCTTCAGGGAAGAGAAATAAGTTTTAAGTTGGAAAGGAAACTAGATTTAAAAGAAAAAGGATTATCAGGAATATATTTCTGGGAGTCATAGGAAAACCAAAGCAACAGGGCAGGAATGAACACACAAACTGGCTAAGTACCTAGAAGGAAGGAGACCTTGGTTGAGATGACAAAGGAGATTAGGAATCTGTATTTAAGAAAATGAAACAACTCTTGGGTTGAAAGAGGGCACTGTACACAGTCACATTAGGCAAGCGCAAATTCATCCTTACCTACACTTAGGCACTTATTTAAAGCTTACTTAAAACTTACTCAAAAATATTATCACCTTAGCCTCCCTAAATAATCAATTGATAGATTTTAAGTGGGATAACTTGCATTTGAAAGGTTCTCTTATTGAGTATATAGGAAAACTAAGTTCCTTACATAGGTACCTCAGTTAGGCCTATGCTGTGGAAATTAGAATGAGGATATTAATTTAATTTCCTGGAAACCTAGCTACAAAGCTTGAGAAGAATTCCGTTTCTCTCAATGTACTATGTATACAACACCATCAGGCCAACCTGTAATCAACTTCGAAATTTACTCTATATTAGGCTTGCCTTAAACATGATGTTTCTGTGAGCACATAGCAAAATCAGAAGTGACCAGCACAGATGTATACATCCAGGTCTGTGGAATCGTATCCTTCCCACTCTAACCCAGGTATGTACTTAAAATACTAAGGAAACTGAAAATCTAATCATAGATGTATAATACAGGGCATTCAAGGTAAGAGTACTTTTACAATACCTAACCTTTGCAAGTTCTCCTTTGCTATTGAAATGTATTTTTTTAATATATTATAAACTAAAAGCTCTTGTATGTTGTGCTCGTTCGCACCAAATGCAAATCTGAATATTCTGAATAATGAGAAGAGTGAAAAAATCTACCATGAAGCAGGAAAAGAGTACTTTCATTAAAAATGAGAGGGATAGAAAAAAAAGGTAACAAAAAATATAAAAGCAATCACCAGTATTGGCCTGTTTGAAGAGGGGCAAAAAGATTATTCAGAATCACAATTCTTTGTAGAATCTGTCTGTTTTAAGTAAGGTTAACTAATCATAACAGTATTTATATAAAAAATTCAATAGAGCAATTTGTGAACAATGCATCTAATACTGATGAACAGCCAAAAGAAACTGCTACCAAGTATTTTCTCTACTCTTAGTGGAAAAATTCATGCACTGCATGTTTTTTTTCTGAGTTATTAGCACACAAAAATACAAATTGCATATATTAAGAAAGGTGAGGTAACAAAGAATGTCAGTATTTATTTACGTAATTATTAAATTATGTGTGCATCTCAGCTTTTTAACCTATTGCATATTTTTGGGTGTATCTACAGACATATGCTGCTATGATATTGACCAGCACATTAGAGTAGAAAACACATGCACCTTGAGAAATTTTGAGAGACAATGAACAAAATGGAAAGCAATAAAAACAATGAATGTTCCCATGCAATTTCCTATGGAACTACTAAAAAGTCATTTTTTACCTGAAAATTGAAATTCATTGGAAAAAAAAAGGAGGAAATGTCAAGATCTTAACTTTTCCTTCTCTGAAACTTAGACAAGACAGATTTCTAGGGAAGACAAAATCTATTTCTTATTCTTTACTCATGCACAGATGAAGAAAAAGTCTTGCCTTCAGTCATTCACAGCTACTGCAAAAAATGCTACTTCACAAATGCAATACATAATAAACACAAACTTAGATGTAAGTCTAGTATTCATTTCAGAATCAAATCAAATTTTATACACAGTATTAAGACTTGAAAAAGAGGAAAGTAATACAGTCAGAAACATCTTGTGAAATTCTGTCAGTGAATTAAAAAAAAATCTCAGATCAATCATTTCTGAACTCAATATGATTACTGTTCTAAGAATGCAAAGCTGGAAAGATTATCTAGTCAGATAACTGGGGTTTTTTTTTGAGATTATGGAACATAAAAAAAGAATTGTTATTTTTGTACAAAAATCTAGCAAAGTCCTCTCAGTAAATCTACAGATGTCAAAGCAGATACTCTACTGCCACCTACCAGTTTTAAAAGAAAGAAGTCTTAGCACAGAAACCACTTCTATGCTCCATTTCTCTGAATGAAACAATATATCCCTTTACACAAATATTTCTGGTGTTATAAGACTTTACAGCTCAAACTAAAATATAAAGCTATAGCTTAATTACTTTGGTGAATATTGTGAAAGTACTAACCCAGTGCAATGCAACTGTGTCTCTACCATGTCACAAGAGACAGCAGGTTTCTGTGTGACATCCCTTCTGGCTGAACTACATGCTTCCATACTGTTTCTCACAGCTTGGCTACTGTTCCCTCATTGCTGAGAAAGTAGCCTAAGAGTAAGCTGGCATTGAAACCTCTCTGACTTTCAGTCCCTGACTGTATCCCTTACCCTCTCTGCAAGAACAGGATCCATGGACACTATTAGGATGAAGGTTCTTTAATGGCACTTGTAAGCAGATCATTCCTACTGCATGTGGATGACTAAGAGACAATGCAGGTCTATGCTTGCACTTTTCTTGTTCCATCAAGGCCGCCTCAAATCTGCACTTTCATGCATTAAAATCTGAAGTAGAGCTGGACTCTATCCAGAGATACACGCCTTCTCAATCAAATACAAAGTAAACGTGGCAAAGACATTGACCACACCTGTATCTTCCTTAATAAAGAAGCAGACCATGTATCATATACCTTTGACAACAGAAGACC
>VWYP01009968.1:69819-98314 GCA_013400435.1 Pycnonotus jocosus | reverse complement strand
AAAGGACTGAGTAAATAATTTGGAAGCCTTTGTTCACTTCATCTGCCATGGAGAATCCCTTGTTGTGTATTTCCAGTAAACCAGAGAGTAAATGGCAAGTCAGCGACTGGGCAAATACACCAAGACAATAAAGCTGTAAAGTGCCTTGTTTTGAGAGGGACAACTAAGACAACAAAAGCTGAAATAGCAAACAGTGAGAAAATAAAGAAGAAAACCTATTTTTTCTAACGTTTTCTAATTTTTGTTTTCTTCTCTGTGCCTTGTGGAGATTGTCTACATTCTATTTGGTTTTTTTCCCTGTCTTCATAATGAATTTTGCATTACAGATGTTTGAAGTCAGATATAAGAAGAATTTGCTGTTGTTTTCACATATTGTTTGGCAACCATGAAAATGTAAGTTTAGAGGCAAGAGGCTTTATCTTTGACGATTAGCTCAGACTCAGTTTTCAAATGCCTTTGTATGTCATGCTCATTTGCAAAGATGTTAAATTGATCTTTGATGGGCATTAATCCAAGAAACAAGTACATGAAAGCCTCTGGAGGTGGCTGCCATGGCAGGTTTCTGTCAGGTGTCACAGCCCCAGCCCTGCTCCATGGCGGATTTCCCTGAGGTGTCACAGCCCCAGCCCCGCTCCATGGCGGATTTCCCTGAGGTGTCACAGCCCCAGCCCCGCTCCATGGCGGATTTCCCTGAGGTGTCACAGCCCCAGCCCCGCTCCATGGCGGATTTCCTTGAGGTGTCACAGCCCCAGCCCCGCTCCATTGTGGATTTTCCTGAGGGGTGGCAGTCCCAGCCTCACTCTATGGCGGATTTCCCTGAGGTGTCACAGCCCCAGCCCTGCTCCATTGTGCGTTTCCCTGAGGTGTCACAGCCTCCGCCCCACTCCACGGCGGGTTTCCGTGAGGGGTGGCAGCCCCAGTCCCGCTCCATGGCGGATTTCCCTGAGGTGTCACAGCCCCAGCCCTGCTCCATTGTGCGTTTCCCTGAGGTGTCACAGCCTCAGCCCCACTCCACGGTGGGTTTCCCTGAGGTGTCGCAGCCCCAGCCCCCCTCCATGGTGCATTTCCTCAGGGTTGCCCCGACTCCCGCTCATGGAGGTTCATGTTGCGAAATCTGCGCTGGATGGGAGGAGCCAGGGCGGCTATAGCAAACACGGTCTTTAATATTGTCTTGTTCTGCCCTTTCCTGGCATTTTTCAACAGAGCTGTGATTAATCGAGCTTTGACTTTCCGTGCCGAAGCTCTGCATTCCAGGCAGGCAGTCCTACACGTCTGCACCGTGCCCACACCGTTTTGGGAGTAAAGCAATGCGCCTGCCTTTCAGCCAACTGTGCGGGTCCAAGGTCTGCATGCACAAAGGATAAAGAACCGTGTTTTACACGGACAGCTGTGTTTTTCTGCACAGCTTTTACACGGACAGCTGTGTTTTTCTGCACCTCAGCTGGCATGTGTCATCTGCACACAGCGACCCCTCCCCGCCCTGTCCTGTGTCCCAGCTCTGTCACGCTGGCAGTGTTTTGTGTGTCACACTAGTGCTGCACTGAGTTGTTGTGTGCCACACTGCCACTGTGTGGAGCATTGCACTGGCACTGTGCTGAGTGTCACGCTGGCACAATGTGCTTCCAGACAAGGCTTGTAGACCTTGGAGTGTAATCGGGAGGGTGTGAAAGATGATGACAACAGAAGGATGCCAAACGACAGACCAGTTGCTTCCAGACTCAAATCTCTGTTACGTAATACTATTTTCTTCTCCTTCCTCACGTAATGTCTCTCAGCCATGTGCACACTCTACCCTTCCCGAGAGAGCTTGATGCATGAAGAACCTTTGGAAAACTGGTTAGGGCAGCACTGCATTTTAGGAACATCTGTGGAAGCCATCATGAGCCATCTCTTTGCTGAAGACAGGTGCTGTTTTTAACCAGTGTTTGATTTCAGCAGGTCTGCTGACATCCATTTTGTGTAATCCAAAAATAGCTTGTTCAGCTCAGGAGTGAGGACATGCTCCCTTACAGGTCCAGAGAGCCTGAGGCTATGGCATTGCTATGTTCAGAAGGCATCTCTCTAGTTAGCTTTAATCCAGCTGGAGTGAGTGCAACAGTACCCAAATAGAAACACAGAGTTTGGAGTGGGTTCACAAACTGAACAAGTGTCCGGACTTCCCAAGAGGCTTCTAAAACTTGAAGCAGTCAAATCTGGCCCTAGCCAGGCTTCTACAGTCATTTTACTGTGCCTCTACTTAGGAATAAAACTTTGTGGTGTGACTGAGGAGTGAGAATATTCTTCAAATCAGAACTACAGAATTCAGGTTTACTGCTGGCTGTTTAAGTCTAACTTCCTGCTGAACACTTCCACATTAATGCTGGTTTTGAAGATGACACCTAAAGCTGTTAGAGTTGTTTTATTGATGGACCTGAATTAATGCAACATCCTTATTAACTCAGTCTTTTAAATTATATATATAGGGAATTTTCTCAGTAGCTTGGCCCACTATTTGGGATCATTCACTGTAATACCCCTTTTTATGATCAAAGTGTATTATTGAATCCCATGGGCCCTTCAGGGCTTGCTCCAGCGTATCAGTTGTCAGGACATTAAAATTGTTAATTTTATTAAGTTTCTGGGGTTTGTTCCAAATTCAACATTGCTTTGCAGTACAGTAGGAGGTGAAGAGGTAGGATGTTAGCTTTTCCATTTCATATCTTAAAGCAGCAGGTATTTTTGCAGCACTTTTCCCCAGGCTAGGGCACACCTTTGATTTCAAATTCAAAGAGTTACTCCTGGGACAGGGGAGACTTTTAGACACTCAGGTACAGTTTTGTCTGTGCTGATTTTAATACATGGGTCCCACACAAAGGGAAAACTTTTTTTTTCTTATTTAAAAATCTAAACCCCCTGTAAAGGTACTTTAGTTGTAAACCCAAGGCTTGTTTTTTGGGGGGAGGGGGTTTAATTTACTTTCTGCCTTCAGTTTGGTACCTTTAGAAGTTGCCTCACCTTCCCTGCTTTACTTCCTACAATGATGACGCACTTGAAAGGGATTTTTATCGGACAATACCGCAGCAGGGATTTGAACCATGTTCTGTTGCTCTGGAAACAGAAGTTAGAGAACAGAAGTTTGCCAGGCTTAGCATGAAACGCTTGTGGACTACAATTTTCCGCCTGCGTACAGCTCAATTTCAGGGAGTTTTAGGATCTTGGGCAAACTTGTTACTGTTTTTAGCTTGAGGGGGGGATGGCCATCAGGGATAGTAATTGGAGACAGCTTGCCATGCTGGGTTTCAGCCTGTTGTAACAGGGTGCAGGGCTTACTCCATGGGGCAGGAGCAGGCAGAGTTTGTGAAGCAACAGCTCCCCCGGCGAATGGCAGAGATGCTCGGTGCAGTGGAAGCATTTGTGGCACTTCCTCTGCTTTTATTTTTAATATGCTCTTCCCTCCCTCCCTCGCATAAGGTGATGTCCTGAATCTCTTGCTCTGGTTTGTGCAGTAGAACTTGGTTAAACCAAACATTTTCTGTTCAATCATTTAGCTGTAACCTGTATGTGCCAGGAGAAGGTTCTGTCTTTTGTTTTCCTTTGCCTTTCTGAAAAACTATGCTGCAGTGTCAGCTGTGCAGCGCAGCTGAGCGAAACGTCTGAATTTCCGTGTACACAGTTTTCAAGAGGACTTAAGGGACACCGAAGAAATTTCGTTGGCATTTACTGCAGTTTGCCAACATCCATTTTGACTAATGAGGCTGGAGCAGAGGGAGACTGGAGAGCTGGAGAGAGCTGCATCAATTGGTACCGAGCTGTGGCTGCACAATCAGGAGCAGCTAATGCTGGTGTCAGTGAGGATGCTGGGCTTAGAGGGAGGATACTGCGGGCAGCCTGGCACCCTAAGGAATGGGCAGAGGTTGAGGAATGAATGCTAGATGAGTCCCTGAACTCTGGCCCTACCTTCCAGGTATCTGTAACAGCTGGAGGCACTGGATAATACTGTGATAGAAGAAAAGGATCTCTGAATCTCCTCTCTATCACTCTGTGTTTTGGAACACAGAATTTGTTTAAATTCAATTCTCATTTGCTAGGCAAATTGTTAGTTGTTCACCCCTCCTTCCATCTCCAGCTGAACTCTCAAATTTGTTTGCCAGTGTGGTAGTGTCTGCTTTGGTGACAGAGCCCAAAGTCCAGTACCAGCAGCTGAGTTCCAGGTAAAACACACGTAGTATCTCTTTCAAGACAGGTTCTTAAACACAGAACCTTTGTGCTGCTCAGTAACTTGACATGCTGTGTCTGACAAGTTCCTGAATTTAGCTTTATGGTATTTCATACCCTACAGTCTTATTTGCATTTGTGTTTCAAATGCTGCCTTACCCAAAGCCAGAAGCCCTGTTGCTCAGCTGCCAGGCTGGGAGGCAAGTGAGGACACTGACCTGTGGGCACAGACCAAATCATGGCACTCTTGGGGAACGAGAGTGCCCTTTCCAGAGGATAAGCTTACTGAGAGATTGATTATGTGTGGTGTTTCCAGTGCTTATCTGAAGAAAGGTGGAACCTTTACTTTGTTTAATGATCAGCAGTACGTTTGTCCTTTCGTAACTTTTTCTGTTTAAGAATGTGGAATATCAGTTGAAAGTTAGTCCTTTGCCCCTCTGATTTTCTAAAAACAAGTGTGCAAATGTTACTCTGATGAACTTTAATGAACTTATCAATAGAATATTTGTGGGGTTTTTTTTTCACCTGAATGTCCACACACATAGTTTTTGTAAGGCTACAATAGTTGTGTTGTCACACCTTGAATCACCAGTAATTCTGGATAAAAATCATTAATTTTTCATTGTGCTCAGTGGTAAGACAACTAGTGTGGTCTAAAAATGTAAAGTGCTTGCCACTAGAATTTCTCTACACATCTTTAAAAATCCACCCCTCAAAAAACAAAACAAACCTCAACAAGAACTAACCCCAAAGCCATAAAGGGCCTAATTTTGGTTTATTTCTGAGTGCACCCTAAGAACACCCCCCATTGCAAACTGGTGAACACTGAGTTCTTTAGCAAGCCAGAGCACTCATTCCCATGCTTAGATGTTCCAAAATATATGTGTGTGGAAGCTGTGCCCTTGGGTCAGATGCCCATAGACTGCACAGTACCTGAAAACCTAATTCAAGTGTTTGCAACCTTCTTCCTGCTGGAATCTCCCTGGGAAGGAATTTTTGCCCCTCATGATGTTCTACAGTAGCTTTCACAAATATGTTCACTTCTTCCTGACATCCAGTGTGCAAGATCTTATTTTAGTTCCCCTTCATCTAGCAGAGGGCTGTTAGCTTGGGTTTGCACGTGGCACTTTGAGTAATGGGATAGAAAACATCACAGCTTTTAAAATTCCTTTTCTTATCTTGGTTCTCATCTGTGCTGTTAATACAAGTAAATTAAGTGCAGTCACGGTGGGGGAAAAAGGCATAGGGACAGGGAAGCTATTGATTTCAACATCATCTTCACAATCTTCTCACATGATGATGTTTCCTCTAAGAAATTCCAGTCAAAGATGTACATGTGCAGTCTCAGTTATTTCCTAGCCAAGCTTTAGAAAAAGCTTAAATTTGAAGGGAAAAAACCCCAACATCTACAGCCTTTCCAAGAGAGATGATCTAAGTGAAAGCGAAGCTGAATTTGACATGCTGTAGTTTCTCAAAGGCAGCTGTGGGGTATGATTTTTTTTTAAGTTAAAAGTGTGTTTTCTGTCTTACATCCACATAGATTTTTATCTCCTAGATACCTTCTGCATACACTCCTTTTATCATCTGTGTGATCTTCGATACCTGCTTTGCATAAGCAAAGTGACTGATAAATGATGATCCATGTATGTCTCAGTGCAGGTAATTGTGGATGCTTGGATGCTGCCATGTTCTCTGATTTAACTGGGAACATCCCAGGTTCTAAGTATGCATGGTATGTATTTTGTACTGACAAGAAGAGGAGGGAGAGCAAAGCATAAAAAACAAGATTATGTGCTGCAATCACTGTTTTAAATTCTAAATGAATAAAAAAGTTTTGGGGTTAACTTGGCAATTAACTTTTTTTTTTCCTTCCCTGTTTTCAGGTTACAGCTCTTGGAGTTAGTGGGGGAAACTGTGTTGTCATTTGGAATTGCTTCATTTATTTTGACAAAGAACACTCTTCATGCTGTGAAGGTAATGATAAGTAGTGAAAAGAGAGCTGCCGGTTGGATTGCTCAACCTGTTGGCACCTACCAAATGTGTCAGCATTTTATACACACACACACAAAAAAATTAGACAACAACTGAGACAGAAGGACTCTTAGATTCTGTAGGGTAACAAATGCATGTCTGTTTTATAACCTTATTTGAGCTCTAGGGAATAAAGTACTTTTTTTTAAAAGTGTTTTTTTTTAAATTGGAGTGGTGCTTTAAACTTAATTTTAAAGACAATAGCTTTTGCATGGCAAAGGAGATGTAATAAAAATAGCTTGTATTGAAGCAGTATCTCAAGCTTCTGAATTAGTTAGAACTGTAATTTAACAACAAATTTCTGACCTCTCAGTCTGGAAAAGACAAACTATGACCACAGAGAGTGGAAAGAGCAGCGCCTCTTCCTGACAGGGTGGAACTGCCCCTTCTGTATTTGTGCTTCCAGGCTCCCTTGAAGGGTGGGATCTGCCTGAGCCCAGTCCCATTGAGTAGGGAAAATGACTCATTCCTGGAAACTCCACTGTCGGTTTTGTGAGAAATGTCGCCCTCTTTTAAAATTTCGAAAGGCTTATTAAACCTTAACAAAATACAACAAAAGACTGAATAAGGAGAAAGAGTGACGCCGAGAGCACCGAACTAAACTGCCACGTGCTCATCTACAAAATGGCCCCGCCCAAGACCTGTCAGTCAACTTCTCCTCACTGTCCATTGGTGGAGAACTGCTCTCATGCAATTTGATTGGATGTGTGTGTTGCCATAGTAACAAACTGGCCCGCCCCAAATGCTCCCACTATCAAGGCCTTCCTGTGATAGCAAAGGGAGCTATAAGAGGATATATCACAACAACTATACATCCGTAAAGCTTCTCTTAACATACACATAATATTCATTCCTTAATTGTGAGAGCCAGCCATCGCATTGCTCATTTAACAGTTTGATAATCCATTTTGAAGGTTGATTTTATTTTTTTCTTCTGGTAGGTAATGAACTGAAATCATAGCAGAGAGCTTTGAAGGAATTGTTTCCTTTATCTGGTTTCTGAAAATACAAATGATCTCTCTATTTGCTCAGGTCCTGCTAAATTTCTCCACTGTGATGAATCTGCTACAGGAGTCTTTCAAGCATGCCATGCTGGTTTGGAAGCCTTTGCACACTGGCAGAATCAGCCAACTGATGCTGGCAGGTAGCATTTTACATATCTTGCAGTTGAATAGACAAATATTATAGTTTTGTCTGGTTTTTTTTTTTTAATTTTAGATTTTGCAGCTTTATCATTTTGGAGAACAATGACATTTCATTTTCTAGATACAAAACCAATTGTGATGAAGTCACAATGCAAAATCTTTAGTCTTGGGAGAGAAGCAAAGATAAAATGGCAAAGTATACTGGTTTTCAAAAGCTTTTCTTCTTTTTCTTGGAAAGCAATTTGACCTCTTCCCATCTCCCCTGAACTTCCTGTTCTTCATAAATAACCTTCCAACAGATAATGGTTGTCCTTCTATCCTTTCAAAATCTCTCTGTCTAACATGGGCAGGAGGCTGGAATTCTTTTGTTCTGACCTAAGATAAAAGTCTTGGGACATGACAGTGGGAAATAAATTAAGCAATTGTTAGAGGGCTATTCTGGGCTTTAATAACTACACTGGGCACTGTTATTTTAAGCTCCTAAGTTTTAACAAACCAAACAACATTCAAGGGAAGAACTGTCAAATGTGGACACAAAACTGTCCTGAGGATGAGTGTGAGGCTGGTTAATGTCTCTGTCCTCTGGGCACTTCAGATGGCCATTGAAATGTGCTCTGTGTTTATTCAGCCTTGTTGCCATTGGTGATTTTCTTTCTTTACTGAGGAGATTTGGGCATGGGAATGCCCCTATAACAAAGCAGTGCCTTCACCTCCAGGCCTGGCAGTGCTGCAGTTGTCTTGGGCTCTAACTTGTCCTGCTGTAAATAGAGCACATCAACTCCGTAGCCTTGGCAGCAGGAGCCGATTTTAAGAATACAAATAAAACTGAGGTGTCAGTCTCCTGCAGGCTGGCAGTGGACTTCTGTGCTCAGCTGCCCTTTTTGGTTTCTCTCTTTAACGTCTTCCTAATCTCTGCTGTTAAGGGGAAAAAAGAGACCTGTTTATCTCAATAGCATTTCATATTGCTTAATTCTAGAAAATTATTAGTAGGAGATGGGTGATATTACCCATTCTCTGCAATCTGAAGTCCCTGATTTTTATCTTATTCCTCTGCTGGTTATTTTTTTTTTTAATTATTATCAGATCAGAAAGTGAAAATTGCCCTGTATGAAGAGCAAAGGTGCCAGCCTTGGCCTCTTAGAAGACAGTGTCAATTTTGTAATTTTGTTCATTTATCACAAGTACTGTAACTATTTCACACCAGGCCTCTCCTCATTTAAGTTTTGGTAGGAGCTTATTTTATAAGCAGGACCCTGGGTCAATTTACTGCTTGTCCTGCCATCCCAGAGCAGGGTGACAAGCCACAGATAACAGCCCCATCACTGCCTCAAAAATGTGTAAATACCGAAAATGAGCAGATCTTTAGTATGAGCAGGCTGCCAGCCTTCTTGCTGGAGAAGCAATCAGAATCAAAAAGGGTTATTCCAGCTGCTTGTTTCACAAATGGAATAGATGTTGATCCACTGAACCTTATGACTGCTGGCATGAAAGAGGCATTGACAGAGCACACAGAGAATATTGACAGAGGGTAATCCCTCCTACAGTGATAGCCACAAACACTGTCCAAGTGCATTTCACAGTCCAAGTTCTCTTCTGCAGCATGTGAAAGCTTTAAAATGTTCCAGAAAGCCTTCAGGGTTGTGTTCATTAACCATTTACCCCAGAGGCTTTCAAGGATTCTGTGGAATAGCAGTTGTTCTAGATCTGGCTCCCTGACCACAGCAGAGCCATCATTGCCCTGAAATCGTTTCTGAAGCCAGGTCTCAGACAGGAAAATCCAGCAGTTGTTGAAATGCTGACTTTTGTCTAAAAGGGAAGATAGCAAAACTAAACACCTCACAGTGGCTATTGGTGTCTTATTTCAGCTGAATTATCAGATAATTAGGGAGATCTTAATTTGTGTCTTTTTTGCATTGCCCTTTCTGACTTGTTCCTTTACCTTCATGTAAACGGTAGCAGCTCAGCTGGAGACTTGTTGATGCTGTGATAGTTGGATTCCCTGCCTTCATGTGATTGTCTGGGCATGTAATCTGATCTGGGGAGTTTGCTTTGCTCTCATCTCAACTCCTATAGTTCTGGGAATGTAAAGTTTGGTAATACTTGGGTTGCCAGTAAATTCTATGGCCTTGAAGTGTTTTAAAATTTAATGTCTAAGATACCTGTTTTAATGGTGATTATTGGGTGACAATGGAAGTTTGGTTGACATGTTGTCATTAGTATGTATTTTAATTCACAAATAGCTGGACAAAATAGAAACCAGTCAGTTCTCTCCTTTAGCTATAGAGAAAATGGTTGGAAGGGACCTCTGGAAGTCATCTAGTCCAACTCACAATATTTTTAAGCTCTATGGACCACATTCCTGATGAAAAACTATAACAAACCTTGAAAAACAAGGGAGAATATATGCTAGCAAATTTGATCATGTTTGGGTTTTTTAAAAGATAATTCATTGTTACTTTTGAATTATTCCTACAGGGTGTAGTTAAAATTGAACTTTTTAAAATTTTTGAGTGCAGAAGTATTTGAACAGGTCACAAAATTCAATCTTCATTTCTTACCCACAGAAATGAAATCATGTATAACCCCAAAGAAATGCACAAAACCAAACACTTTAATCTGCTGTAGTTCTTAATTTATGGCCCAGCAGTTTCTTGAAACAGGCTGAGTATTTCCCTTTTGTAGCACGCTCAAATTAACATTTTATGCTTCTTTTCTTTAATAGATACAAATTCAACCCTGAAAATCGGGCTGATCAAGTCAGTGGTTGCTATGGAAATGTTAATTTGATACATAAAACTGCAATTGGATGTTTGTTTCCCCCTGACTTGCAGCTCCTCCTAATCCTCTCCGTGTCTGTAACTGCTGCCTTTTGCGAGGCATCCAGAGGGATGATGTGAGTGTCCTGCTCAGGGCAAAGCCAGCCAGGGCAGCTTTGTGATTTAAATTGGTGATCTGAGCCAACTTGTCTGAGTCTTTGAGGGATGAGATAGGGCCCTCCTGTTGCCTCTGAGGTGGAAGTGGCAGGACCCGGGCCAGAGGCAGGTGGCAAATTCAGTGGTTAATGTTGTTTTCTAATTTAGATTTAGATCTACCTGTTACGGTGTTTTTAGGACAAGGGCTATTCCTACATCTTCTTTTACAGCAAATTTATCACCAGACCATGCTAAAGCTTGTTTTATAGCAGTGCTACTATATTCTTACCTATGCCTGTTTTAACCACTGATTGTCCTCTGTTCTTTAGAGGAGATGAGGTAGGACCGGACATATTTTGGGGTTGGAGGAGAACTGCACTTCTGGGAACATGCATGTTTTTATTTTGATGATTGGGACAGCAGGAGCTCCAATTCAGGATATATCTGAATGTTTTCTACTGGTTTTAGCCCAGCACAAATTGCTGGTCTCTTCCCTGGTCATCATCACATGAATGATTTTTCTTCTTTTCCCTTTAAAAGAGGAGAGCTGTACCTGAATTGTGTTTTTCAGGTTGAGGTTTTACAGCACAAGGGAAGATCCTTGCCTCTTCTGCCTCAGTAGTGAATGAAGCAGGTCCAGGTACTTATTTATTCACTGACTACATGTCCAGTGAATGTAGTGGGGACACAACATTTTCTAAAAATAGAGATATGTCTTTAGAAAAAAAAATCAGCTGATATAATTAGAAAAACATAACAAAGTCATCTCTCATCCACCTCCCTCAACCCTTCCCTTCTTACACAAAATCAATGTACTTCAGCCTGGAGAAGAGAAGCTTCAGAGTGACTGCACCGTGGCCTTTCAGTACCTGAAGAGAGGCCACAAGAAAGATGGAGAGAGACTTTTTACAAGAGGCTGGAGTTAAAGGACAGGGGAAAATGGCTTCAAGCTGAGAGAGAGGAGTTTTAGATTAGATCTTAGAAAAAAAAAATCTTCCATGTGAGGGTGGTGAGACCCAAGGTTGCCCAGAGAAGCTGGGAATGGGAACATTCCAGCCCTGGGAGTGTTCAAGGCCAGGCTGGACAGGGCTTGGAGAAACCTGGGATAGTGGAAGGTGTCCCATGGCAAGAGCACTGGATGGTGTTTAAGGTCCTTCACCCTTCTATAATTTTGTGCTACTTAAAAGTTAAGTAATAGTTGAGATCAAGTCCAAGTTGAGCTCATTTTATTTAGATATACATCAGTCAGCCTATCTCAGGCAGGTAGATAAAGCTGGCAAGAAAGGTGCATATTTTAATACAGTGTACAGGTATTTGCCACAAGCCTTATAATTTAAAATTTCCAGCTGAGTTTGAGTTTTGTCATTCCTGCTGAAATGTGTTTGGAGGATTCTGCTGATCTGGGTGAAGGGGAGAGGTTCAAGAGGGGGGTTCATGTTCTGGGAGGGAGGCTGAAGTTGGCTTGTACAGCAGCAGGCCTGTGCTCTGCACTGCATTGGAAAACTGCTGTGCTCCAAATATGAGGAACTGAAAGGAAAAATGTGGTTGCAGAAGTCAAAAGGTGTGGAAAGGAGCTCTGCAGAGAAGTTCTCTTGGTGTCCTGAACAGCAGGGATTGGATTAGGTGTGGGGGAAAGGGGTATCTACACCTGGGTTTAGGAACCAAGATTGTATCCTTGTGGTGAAGGCAGGCCAAAGAACATTCTGAACCATCTATTTTCATTGCCATCTGTCTGTAAGGATCCTGATCCTTCTCCTATCAAAGTTTTCTCCTGCTTCATAACTTTTTATTGAGATAAAAATCCAAGGCTTTCTTTTTTTGGTTGTGATTATAACCTGCTGCATCCCTATTCAATATTTAACATATATTATTTACTAATGGCAAATCCATGCCAAACCTGCTGTGGAATAGTTCTCTTTGTACAACTCCAAATAAGCAGGAATGCCAAGTCATAAGAGGCACTTCATTGCTGAACAGTTAAACAGGAGTTTTGTATTAACTGGGATGTGGCCTTTGGAAAGAAGTTAGTGTCATCTTTATCTTGTGAGACTCTTTGGTTAATTGGCATGATTTTTTATTAAGTGCTGTCTTAACTGACACAGCTGGAAGTTTTTGCATTGAATAGAATTGATAATGTTGATAATGTATGAAAAATCTACAGCTAATCCACAGTGAAATAATTTTACAGTCCCAGAGAATGAAAAGTCTAATTCTGTTTTGTAACACTCAATAATCCTGTTTAGGGTCTGAAAAAGTAATGTGTGTCATGTAGCCTTGGAGGCTGGTACTTATCAGCTGTTATTTCTTCTGAGCATTAAAACTGGGTTCTAAATCAGCACCTCATTAAAATACCCCTAAACCAGCTCTTTCCAAGCTGAGGGCTTCCAACCGGAAACTTAAATAAGTCTGTGATAAGGGAGTGCCAGTGGAGACATTGTGAGCAGCCTGTCCATGTGCCCTGAGATGTTTGTTTTAGAAGTGAAATAATCATGAGAACTGTCAAAATCCACTCGAGTTAAAACACTTGTTCTACTTTTACCTTGCTGAAATGGCAGTCTTTCATGATAAGAACATTTAGATACCAAATCCACAGTATAACTGAATTACAGCCACCAGCTGTCCTCCTGAGACACCCTGTAACTCTGCTTGTCCTAAATACATCCCTAAATTTGAGATTGTCATCTCCTAAGAGCTAATTCTGCCTGTAGTGCTGAGTGTTTACCTGCTGGCGTGTAATTCATGCCCTGAAAGGCAATTTTCAGTGTCAATCACATAAACCAAAGCAAACAGGCTGTTGTGCACACATGGGAAAGCACAGAAACCACTGATGTGGAATTACTGAAGATGTTCTTCTACTTTACTTGTCATTGTTTAAAAAGGTGCAAGCCTGAAGCACCCTAAAGTTGGGAGGGGTGGTCTGGGTAGGAAAACTTGGGATGGGAAGTATCCTGTCAGCACAGGAACAGTCAGGGAACACTGACATGGGCCATGTGGGCACTTGTAGAGGGTTGGTCCGTTTGCACAATTAAATTATTTTTCCTGCTGGGAAAAAAAAAAATTTCTGTGCATCTCCTATTAGTGCATTTTGGCCCCATTTGCTGAGACAAGGCTGACACTGGCTCCTCCAAAGAATTGGGTAAATGAGTTCTCTCTGTCCCCACTGGAATGGAAGCCAGGAAGACAAAATACACCAGAACTTTTGTCGTCATCCCCAGCTCTGTGTGTGGGTGCTGGATAAATGTAGCAGAGTCCTGAACTCTTATTCCTTAAACCTTTAAAGATTTAAGAGGTATCATTTGGTGTAGTAAAGTTGTAGTAAAGCTCTTTGCCATGTAGCTCTCTAAATAAATACTGCTTTTTACTCACTGGTAGTCTAATACCTTTTTACCAGCTCTGAAGCATGGAAAAAATGTTTTTTCGAGGAACATACTTTTGAAAATTATGAGAAACTACAGGAGAAAAAAAAAAAAAGAAATATAAGGAACTTTGAGAGGTTTTTCCTTTAGGGCACTCCAGGATTTTCTGTATTGGGTGGAGGTTTTGCAGCTGTTTTTATCCTAATGGTAACATATTAGGTTACAGGAATCTTTCCACTTAATTGAACAAACACAGGAGAGTATTTATGTAACTGAAGATCTGCAACTGCCAGCAGAATTAATTAGGAGAGGAATAATTAGGCAAATAGTAGTGTCCAAATGGTCCCAGTAGAAAAATGTATTGCAATCCCAATAGAAATCTCATTAATGTTGTTGTTTCTGATGAGCTGTGCCTTTTGCAGGATCATAAAGGGAGGCAAATGTGGAAGGATCTCAGTGGGGTGTCAGCTTGGGTATGAGGCAGAAACAATATCAAGGTTTTAAGGTGTCTGGTCTCATTATTGTCACTTAGTCATGGCTGCAGCTCCACTATCTGCTTAAAAGCCTCCTGTGATTGAATGAGCCACTTTAGGGTGAAATGGGTACAGAAGAGAACATTTCAGGTTAGTATTTGGTACGGAATTGTTGCTTCATGCATGGGAAACAAGTTGTCTCTTGTGCTGAGCAGATAAACCAGGAAAAAATGAGACAAATGGAGCTCATTTCAAGTACTTCTGCTTGAATTTGTCAGTTTACTGCTTCGAAGAATGGAAAAGTTAATGAGCACATTATCTTAGACTTTCCACTGTAATGCCACTCATGCAGAGGAATAAGAAGAAGGTTAATGTAATGTTATATTTATAGTGGCTGTTCGAGGAAGCAGGTTCCTGATCTGCAGGAACAAGGTCTGTCCCATGGTCAGTGAGGGAAAATACCTTAGAAATAGTCCTCCATCAGGGAAGTTGAGTTTTCCCTATTTCCTCCTTCTTTTGTCACCTCAGAATCTTTTTTAGCTCTGTTACAAATTATTGTATTGTAATTCTGAGTCCATTTTCCAAACTTGTCTCATAGGTGCATTGGAATGGACTAAAAGGTACTGTACTGTGAGAATAGCTTTAATCAAAACCTGTCAGTAAAACAAAAGCCTTTCATAAATGATCATTCAGAGATCCCAGCTTGGAAAAGCTTTATTTCCTCAGAAATAACCTCCTCTATGCCTTCCAGCTGGGGACTGGGGAGGTTAAGGGACGTGTTTAAGGGCCACGAATACCATCTGAGGCAACCCTGGCAATATAAATTGTCTCACAAAACTCCAGTTTCTAACCAAGTTGGAATTCTGGCTTTCTTTACTCTGCCAGGGAGCTACAGGGCCCTCCTGAATTGATCTATTAACAGGGGTTTGTTACCATTTTGATCAAACTACTAACAGATGAGTAAATTAATTTGATTTTTCGTGAGGGGTAAATTAATCCATATCAAAATGTTCTAGGCTGCCAATGCAGGCTGGAAAAGTAGTGCCTCTCTTTGTCACAGTGAAAGTTTGCAGTAACAGTTGTGTGCATTTTGTATTTATCTGTTCCCCTTCCCCTGTTGGCTGTAGTTGCTGCTGTTTTTCATTAACTTGGTTTCCTATTATGGCAGCAGCTCTGAATAAATATCAGTTAGGCTGGCCTCTTATTTATGTGCATGTCCTTAAAATGTGACTGTAAAATATTCATTAATTCTAGATTTCTGGGGCCACGTTCAGACACACGTCTCCTCCTTAGTGAAGAGAGAGAGACACTCAAGTGAGACTTTTATGACTTTTACTGTAGACACAGTGTTTGAAAACAGGGTGCAGAGATGGAAACAATTGTCTGTCAGTCTCTGAATGTGTTCTGGAGGAGAGGCAATGCTCCATACTTTGCTGTCCAGTCCAGAACACCAGGAAATACAGGATTCTGATTTCTTACAATACACTAATGCCACTTGTTACCTAATCACTCAAAGCGTTAATGACAAAATCTTTCTTTTGCTGCTTTCTAAACACAACCTTTTTGTCCTGCAGCCCTGAATTTCGAGGAGGGTGACCAGAGGACCTATGTGAGGCAGTGTTGCTTTCTTATCTTCTTTCCTGCTAGAGTTGGGATTAAATGCTTGAGAGACAGATTTTTGTGTTTGAACTCAGATGTTTATTAATTCTTATCTATGTTACAATCTCACAAGTTGTGAGTTCTAACTAGCAAAGTAAAAAATGGCTCCNGAGTTCTAACTAGCAAAGTAAAAAATGGCTCCGTATCTCTCTACAAGGCCTTTTAAGCATAAATTGTCCAACCAAGAAATGACACCTAAATTATTTTTACTTTTAACCTAATAACCAACCACCCGTGGCTCGCAATGTGGATTTTTCTCTCCAATTACAAAAAAACCCACCCAGACCCATGAAGAAGAAGGTGAAAAAGAAGGACTCAGCCTCTGCCCTAAATCCTCCATCTTGCTTTATATATCTATTCCTGTATTCTAAACCCTTAAACTCTTGAGTTTTGCACCCTGTGATATCACACACTTCTATCCAAGCTCCACACCCACAATCCCAGCGCTGTCACTCAATTTTGGGAGCTTCTCCAGGGCCTCAGGTCAATGCAGGGTTTGCTTGCAGGTCAGTGCCTGCCAGCAGAGAAAGGCTGGAATCCTCATCTCCCAGGGCTCCAGCAAGGCAGGAGCAGCAGGCTGGTGCCTCTGGGAGGGGCTGCCTGTGCTGCCCATCCCGGAGCAGGAGTGCCACACGTGCAGCCGCTCCCTGCAGGAACACCCAGCACCTGCGTCAGGGACACCGCAGAGGTGACAGATGTGCAGCAGCTCTGGTGCCTATAAAAATACCAACTGCTGTGCAAACACTGTGCAGCTAAAGAAGGGCTGCTTCTCTCTGTAGTGTTCGAGGCCAGGACTTCCAGAACTGGAATGATTCCCTGGCATGAAGGATCTCTTCACAGCCAGCACAGAATTGGAACATCCTGGAATGGCCTGGCTTGGAAGGGACCTTAAAGCTCATCTCATTCCCACCCTCCTGCCATGGGCAGGGACATCTTCCACTATCCCAGGTTGTTCCAAGCCCCATCCAGCTTGGCTTTGTAACTTCCAGGAATCCAAGGGCAGCGACAGCTTCTCTGGGCACCCTGTGCCAGGGCCTGCCCACCCTCACAGAAAGGATTTCTTTCCAATATCGAATATAAACCTATCTTCTGTCAGTCTGAAGCCATTCCTCCTTGTTCTGTCTCTCCAGGCCCCTGTAACAAGTTTCTTTCCATCTTTCTTTTGGGCTCTTTGCAGGTACTGGAGGGCCAAAATGGACTTTCTGTGCACCTCAGACAGAGCTGTACTGCTGAACCCTCTAGGGCTATTGGAATCCTGGAAAACTGGGAGAAGTAGGAAAAAAAAAAACCACCTTAAGCCAGAGAAACAAGCAGAAAACTCTTTTTTTTTTTTTTTGTTTGGGTTTTTTTTTTTTTTTGTTTGGGTTTTTTTTTTTTTTTGTGTGTGTGTGTGTGCTTTTTTTTCTTTCACCAGAAAGGAAATGGTTCCTGAAGCACTTCAGACATTTGCTCTGCCTAAATTTTAACCCTTTTTCCCAGGCCATTTTTTTTCTGATTTTTCAGAGTAGAATCCAGGCTAATGCAAGGAGAGGAACTGTAGATTATTGAATAACGGGGCAGTCAAGATAATGGCCACAATGTGAGTCTGATTCAGAGATAAACAGGCAATAGAAAGTGCTGGAGAGCACTTCTCAATACCTCAGGTCTCAGTAAGTGAAACTTTCCTCTGTTGTGTCTCAGCTGATGAGCATCCTCCTTCTGGCCCTGTTGAGTGGTCCTGCCTTGCCTTTTTCACCACTAAATCAGAGGCAAAAGATCAGCTTCAGGTTGTTAGGCCATTTCTATTGTAAGCCTCTCATGCATTGGCTTTCATGTCCTCACAAAACCACAGAAGGAAAAGAAAAAAGGAAAAAAACCCCAAAACCCAAAAAACCCCACAAAACAAAACAAAACAAACAAACAAAACAAAACCCCAAAAGAACAACCCAGTGCAGAGGCTAATGACTGAAAAATCAAAAAGAGAATGAAGATGTGAAAGTGAACACAGAGTTACTTAGGGAGGAGAGGGTGAGGGCAGGTGTTCAAAGGGTAACCCTGCTCAGCAATAATAGGAGTAATTTCTAGAAAAACCCCCCTGCAAACATTAACAGATGTGGTCACACCGGTGTGAGGGCAGAGGCAGCGAGTCAGGAGGTGAAATGGTGTGAGCACTGAGCTCTGCTGCATTCTGGATGTGAGGCAGGGATTGCTGGCAGGAATCCCTCTGGCAGGATTTTAATTCCCCAGGAGCACAAGAGCAGCCTTTTCTGACCCTGGTGCTGCTCTGCCCGGTGTCAGGGCTCCTGAACTTCCCTGGGGTCGTGTCTGCAGGGCTCAAATGGCTGGACTTGACCTCAGAGACCTTTTCCAACCTCAGTGATTCTACGGATCTGCAATGCAGAGCCCCTTGGGGACCTGCTGGGCTCTTCATAAACGTGTGGTTTTTATGTAATCTCACACAATGTCATCCTGGGAGCACGGCTTTGGCAAACTCAGGGACAATGTGCACGCTCCTCCGGCCCCCTTTTACAGCACAATCCCTTCACAATTTAACAAATAAAGTCAAATAAATTAATGACCAAACCCGTAATGAGTTAAAAATGTGCCTCTGCCTGTGCAGTGGGGATTGCTGGGGGCACTGCTGGGGGCTGTGTCCCCCCAGCCATGGAAATAAAGGGTGCTGGTGCTAAGGAGGGTGCTGGGAGCCACCCCGGGGCTGCTGAGGGGACCCCTGAGGCAGCCAGGCCTTCACTATAGCCTGGATTTACTTCTCATTCAACAACACTGAAAGCCAAACTCCTCCTCCTCCTGATCAGAAGCCAATTTTTTTCCCCCCTCTATGTGAACTTAACTGTTTCTTGCTCATGGTTAACTAGATTTTAAAGCTGTATTTTAGCATAAGTTAAAGCACTGTGGATATTTTCCCCCTTTTTGCCAGCAGAGGGTGGAGGATGTGGGTCAGCATGGAGGGGGGGAGCAAATCTCTCCTTCCCACTCCTCAGCTCTGCCGGGTCCTGGTGCCTCCCTCCATCTGTGCCATCTCACTTCAGTGCCTCTTAAAACTCTCCAAAACAACATCCAGGGTCAGGAAACACGGATCCAGCACAGGAAAAGCAGGGCACCTCTCAGGAGCACATACAGATCCCATGCAAGCCACCTTCTAAAATTAGAGGCAGTGTTGTTCTTTTGTTTGTGTCACAGACGGGTTGTTTCTACAAGTAAGAGTGGATCCTGCCCGAAACTGAGCTGTAACACACGGTCCCTGCTGTGAGAGAGGACAAGGATTTGCTCTGTGTGCAGAGGGACAAATCCTGCACCCAGCAAGGGCTGCCAGCCGTGTGCTGCAGCTTCACTCTGCCTGCAGCACTGCTGGGACAGCTCCTGCTCCACTCGGCCCTTCTGCTCCCCAGGTCATGCAAACTGCTCTGCGTTCCACCTACACTTTGCAGAGGTTTTGATATGTGAAACATTCAGCTTGTCTTGGGTTTGGCCACTTTATTTATGAAGGCAAAGCAGAGCAGTAGTTCAGAGGTAAACAGAATTTGAGTTTGCTCCAGAAATTGATTTGCCTCGATCTCTTCTGTAACTTCTCGTAATATTAATTACTAGATAGGCCATCATCAACTGTTAACAATACACTCATCTGTTATCAAGGAAAAAAGGCCTTTGTGCAAGGATTTTGGTTTAAAGTGTTTTTTCAGAAAAGCAGAAAGTGCTTAAATGTAGACCTCTAAGTTTTTTTCCTTTCCTGCTATACTACTGCACAATTAAGCTCTTACTTTTGTCAATTTTTATATTTCCTGAATGTGGGAGCAATACAAAATCTGTTGAAGTAGAACCTGAGGGGTTGGCTATGTAATATAAGTATGGATTTATTTCTAAAAAGAGAAAAAAAAACAAAAGGTCTGGCAGAAGTTAGTTGTGTATTCTTTGACAAAGGACAGCTCTGCACTGGTGTTTGTTTCCCAGCCTGGGACAGTTCACAGGCCGTGGCTGGCAGAGGGACAAGGTCTCACCTCCTGCTCAAAACCAGCCCAAACCACAGAGAATTTTGGAGGACTCAATGTAGAGCTGGAGAGCTGTGGGAACACAGGAAATACAGGACAGGGTACAGAATACAGGGCCAGGCTCTGTCCTGGCAAGTGCAGACACAGCTCCTGCTGCCTTTGCCTTGCTCTGGCAGAGCTGAACAAGGTCCAAAGTGTTGGTGTGAGGCTGCCAGAGCACCAGTGCAGACCTGCCTTGCACAAGGTTATGCTGCAAGACAGTGCTAAAGCTTTCCTGGCCTCAGGAACTGAGGGAAAATGGGTGAGACTTAAGCAGCTTTAGAATAGTTCCATATTTTTGATAATTGTTAAATGTCTCTAGTGTTTCCTGTATGAAATACCAGGTGTGTTAAACCACAAACCAGCAGGACACAGCGGGGGCTTAAATTGAGAGTAGCTCAGAGAAAGCAGTGTGCACACAGATCCTGCTCCTTGCCCCAGGAGGAGAGGTGGGGACAGATTGCATCAGTTGGCCTGATCAGGGATGAGCCACATTTGTGATGACAGCTCCATAAACTGATGGGAACATTCAGCATAACAATGTGCGTGTTGGGGGGACATGAGGGGACAAATGGTAGGAAGCAGATGTGTGCTTTCCTCCTGGAGACAGAGGAGCTGCAAGGAGCCCTGCTCTGAACAGTAATACACACCCAGTGTGCTTAAACTTGGCTAGGTTATCATTATTTTTGATCCTCACATCAAAACAAGTGGGAAGGGGAAGCTGTTTCTTGTCCTGATGACCACCCTCTCTCACAGTCCCACTGAGAGAAGGGCTTAGTGTGTAGGAACTGTAAGAACAAGAAAATGAGAGAAGTGGAGGAAAGGGGAGAATGGGATCTTCAGGAACAGAAGGGAAAGGAGGAGGCTTGATGCTAAAGGAAATGGAGTAATGTGAACACAAGAAATTATTTCCAGAAAATGGAGATATGAGGAATCCCTTCTGATCATCAGTGCTTGCTTGCTTCAGCTTTTTAAGGATGGATTTGTACCCCTACAAGGCACACATTTAGGGAGTTGTCCCTCAAAAGAGCCCTGAAAGGGGGGAATTTTAGTTCTAAGCTTCCTCTTCAAGTGTATCCCAAAACAATCAATGAGTATGAAATCAGTACTAAAAGGAAATCTCCTGATTTTGTGAGTGTCCAGCTCCATTTTTTTCGTAATTAATAGAATTTTGATTGACATGCTGAATCCTGGCCTATAAAGGGATCAGAACACAGCAATACTTGCATTGGCTGAGTAGCAAAAGTAGAGTAAATCTGTGGCTTTACTTTTCCAAGCCCTTTAGGACCAACTTTCCTATGTAAGTGTCAGCAAAGAAATAATCCATGCATGCTT
Organism: Pycnonotus jocosus; assembly: GCA_013400435.1. NCBI lineage: Eukaryota > Metazoa > Chordata > Aves > Passeriformes > Pycnonotidae > Pycnonotus > Pycnonotus jocosus. The sequence goes on along the minus strand of VWYP01009968.1, from coordinate 77,184 downwards.
ATTGCTTCTTTCATGCCTGTGTGATTTTAATGCTAATTAAATAGTACATGTCTGAGATCCAAAGGCAAACCAAAGAGTCAAGTGTGCCTGAGTCATTTCTCCTCTCTGAACAAAAATGGGAACCATCAAACCTTGTTCTGGAAGGCTCATAGCTTTACACTGCTCTCTGATGTAGATACCCCTAGGTAGGTATCTGATACTTGCTGAATTTTGTAGTGATTGGTTACAGGAGGGGGAAAAATGTGTTCTCTTGTGCACAGAGGGAATTTCTTGATGGTCTGAAATGTGCAACTGGGCTTTTCTTATCTGCAAAATGCATTGAAGCAGCTGTGGAAATACGATTTGCCTTTTCTCATAACATGGGTCAATGAAATGCACGAAATGCAGGAAAACTGATGTAAGCAGCATAAAAGAATTCCTTTTAATGCAACATTTCCCTGGTATTTGTGAGACCCACTCAGAATGTTTCTTTACTCCTGTATATGGTGTCTCTGTGCACATGCAGCTGCTCTGGTACTGAGTGCTGGTGTAGATGGATCAGGACTAAATAATGAAATAATCCATGGAAAAAGCAAGTTTCAGTAGGGATGGCACCTTCTTGTGTGTGGTGATAAAGCTGAACATTGGCAGTACTTTAACACAAGCTACAGGATAATAACACTTGTGCAGATGTTTTGAAATATGTATTATTATTTCTCTTTTCTAGCTTTGTCTCTTAGGGATCATGCTGCTCCATGTGTCGTTTCATCTGTCCCATATAATAGTTTGTGGAGCCAAGTGTGGAAATCTCAAAGGCAGGACACACCAGTCATTTTTGTTCTGTACAGGGAAATACACCGGCTGATGCTGCATTAAAGAATGCAATATGAGCTCAACCTGTGCATCAAAGAACCCACAAAAGAAAGCCCCAGATTTACCTCACAGTTAAATTTTCTCTCTCAGTTTTCAGACAGTTATCAGAGGGGGGTGAACTCGTGGTGCAGAACTGTGATAAAAACATTGAAAATAATTCAGTCAACAATCAAGCACAACTCTCCTGGAAAGCAGGCTTCAGTGGCTGCTGTTTCCAGGGGTGAATTTTAGCTGGAATTCTAGTCAGCGCTGCATTTCTTGCAGCAGCAGAGGCTGGGGTGACTCTGGGACTGCAGTGTGACAGGGAGGTGCTGTTCTCCCTTCCCCATTCCCCCTCTGGCTTCTCAAATCATTATAAAGGGGTTTTCTCTCTATATTGGGTATTGATAAGGAGTACCTGAGAATTGTGATCTTACTTTCCTTCCTGCTTTTTCCCCATTTGGAAGCAAGTGCTTTTTCTTTGTTTACAAACTGCTGGATCCAGTTTTATGCTGTTACATAGAAGATGGTAAATCCAGCTGGGCACCTACATTCAGTTAACCACAAGAAGTTTTTCACCTGGCAAGCATGCAACATTTGAAATATTCCTTCCTTCCCAATCTTGAACCAAAATTTTCTCTATTTAGAATTGCATTTTCTCGAGAGGCATCTTGCTGGCAGCTCTTACATTAAAAAAAGGGAAACAATTATTCATTGCCATTGATCTATGGTAAAACTAATTTACCAATCAAGTAACTTTTGGTTCTAATGAAGCGATCTCAGTTATAAAAGGTGACCTTCCTTGGAGCAAGACATTTTCAGGTACAAGTCACCTGTAATTTTGCAAGACCAAACACAAAGGTTGCATTTGTAGATAAAGAATTTTCAGATAGCATCGGTGACTCAGAGAGAAACTGATTAGAGAGTCTGCAAGAGGAGATGCAACCCTTGCATCAGTTCTGTGTGGATCTCAGGGCTGATCTGTGTGAGAGGGAGACGATTATGCCAGAAGCCTTCAGTTCAGAGAAGAGACAACTTGGAATGCAGGAGGGGCTATAAAACCATTGTTGAGATGAGATAAAGACTGGCTGTTCAGCAGCTCCTCCAATACAGGAACTCTGCAGGCATTGCACAAGCCTGATGTACGTGGGGAAATCCAGGGTGAACTTGGGGAGCTGATTCCCAAAGGACAGCAAAGTCTCCTGGCTTTGAGGGAGTGAAGTGTTACAGGGAATAGAGATGTGCTGGTTTTGAGCATGGTTTTGTTGGTTTTGCTGTGCAGAAAGACTGCTGGGCATTTGCACCGCAGTAAACACAGTGAGACTTCAAGTAGGTGCCACATAGCTGGGGTGTGATGATCCATCCTCCTGTTCCACTGACAGATTCCATGAGCAGGGGTGGGCACTGGGGACAGGCTGAGGGTGACAAGGATGATTTCACTGTGCCTGGCAGGGGAACAGCAAAATCTTTCACTGGTGTGGTCAATGGGCTCAACTGACAGCCCTGCTGCATTCAAAGCCTCGCTGAGGATCCTGTGGCAACAGGCTGTGTAAACACAGGAGGAAAAGAATGTTCTCTGTGATTCCCGAGGTGGGGAGTTGGGCACACCTCGCTGCAGATGGCACTGGGGGCACTGGGGAGCAAGCCTGGGGTTGGAGGCAGCACACTTTGATGCCTTGGGCAGGCTGACCTGGAACAGAGACTGGACAGAGCCAGAGAATAAAGTAGGTATTTATTGAAAGACCTTTAAGGGTACACCTTGGGCAGGACAAGAACCTGACCAGGGCTACACCCAAGGTGGACCCAAAATGGTCACAAAATGGACAAACGGTCATGAGGTCTCACATTTTTATAAGTTTTGGTCCATTTGCATCTTGGGGTTGAATTGTCCCATTGCAGCTCCAGGCTGTCAGGTCCCATCCTTCTTGTTCCTCCCTTCAGCCACCCTTGGTTGTGCTTTGGGGCTGAAAGTTGTCCTTGGTGTGCAGCAGGAAAAGGATTTGTTTTGTGTCCCTGCTCTGTGCAGAGCTGAGTGAGCCTGACTGTGAGCTCAGAGCTGCACCCCTGGGCAGCACAAAATCTGAAATACAGGAAAGATAAAACTGAAGGCATCACTTTGCCTGCAGGATTCCTGCTTTGGGGCTGATAAGGGACAGGAACTGCATGACAAGAGTTCATTTGTGGAGGGAAAATGGGTGGAACAAAATAACTGGGAACTACTGGCCTGGACAAGTGTCTGTGGTAGCAACAGGAGGAAATTCTCTCCTTTCCCCTTTTCCTGGCAACAGTAGCAGCAGCAGCAGCACTGCTGCCCTGACTCACTTGTGAGGATCAATGACTGGTACATTTTTTACCCCTGACTTAACTCTTGCAAGAACCCTGGAAACAGCAAAATTAGCACATTTCCTTGATATCCTGGGGCCTTGGACACTTACTGAAGCAAAGATCATTGACTCAATTTCCAGCTGGGCCGGGCTCTCGAGGGATACTGGCAGGACAGAGCTTCTGTAGCACTTCCCTGTTTGAGTCTCCTCACCCTGACTGAAGTGCTCAGGCATGCCAGAAGGAAGCTCTTTTTTTTTTTTTTTTTTTTTTTTTTTTGGAGAATTTTCTGGTTTATATTTNGGAAGCTTTTTTTTTTTTTTTTTTTTTTTTCTTGGCAGAAGTTGCTGGTTTATATTTAAAAGCACTATTCCGGAGCTTGGAATCTTAATTATTTTGAATAACTTTTGATTAAATTGTTGCGATTAAATAAAGGATTCATAATCTGGAAAAGACCTTTAACTGGCTGGGAGTAACTGCTAGATGGTGTGTTTTATTTATTTCAGTTTTAACCTGCTGCTGTTAGACTCTGGGTTTCTTTCTGGTTTTTCTTTTCTGAAGAAACACGGGGAGGAGGGGCACATAAATCAAATTTTTATTCTGAAATAATTGCCTTGTTCTGAATTGCTTAAAACATTTGATCTCTTTTTTTTCACTATAAAATTTCAGGATAGAAGGATCATTAACATTAAAGATAATATGAAATGCAAAAGTGTTTGTTGAACAGGAGATGGAAGCTTCTCTTCATGTGGTACTTCACTTTTCTTGTTTCACAGCTAAATCTGGCCTGTTGTGGCTGGCTGTGATGTAGCAGCTCTACAGCCAGGAGTGGTGAGCTGTACCCAGTGTGAGTGAAGATTTGTTTTCTGCACGGTGAAAAAGGGTATTCTCTCCCAGCAAAATTAAATCACACCTCATGTGAATTTTATTTGCCATAGTTTTTGTCAGGAAAAGAACACAAGAGCTAAGAAAAAGTAACCAGAGACACTTGAATGTAATTGGAACATGTGACAGCAAAATGGTCACTGCTATTAGAGCAAGAGTGAAAAATATTTTTTTTATCACCCCATGTTGAATTGAACATCCTCAGACCCATGACAGATGCACAGCTGGAAATGAGGGGTGACAGGCTGACCATTTTCTCCCACTCATGGTTATTTCTCTTCTAGGAATGTGGCTGAAGACCTTTCAGGAACTGTGCAGCACCCCTGTTCCTCAGCAAAAAGCTGCATTTCTGCCATGCTGGAGACTTCAAAGAGCCCCACAAATTGCAAATGCACCTGCTCAGCAGTGTGCTGAAATGACAATAATGAATAATAAATGCTTCTGCCTCCTTCATGCCATTACCAAAGCCTTCTTTCCTCCAGGAAGGTTTACAAAATCCTAATTCATCCTGTGCCCAGACTGGCCATAAAAATACCTTACACAGGTTACAAGAGAAGCCTTGGTGTTGTAACAAAGGCCTTAATTTTTCTTCCTGTTTGCCTTGGACCTCCCAGTCGTTTGTATTTATTTATAAGTGATTTCCAGCTGTACCCCTAACAAAATTTCACCAATGTAAAGATTTGATGTATAAGGTTCTGGTCACTACATTTGCTTAAATTTGTAAAGCTCACTTGTAGGAGAAGTGTGTCTATAAAGGAAAAATCCTAGGAATGTATAAAACTTGTTTAGGTAAAGTTTGAGTTGAGCCAGTTTGTTGGCCACTGGGTTGATCAGTTATCTTGTGGAGCAACATCTTTTGGTTTCTTTTCCCAGCCTTGATGTTGAGGAACTTGGTTATATTTTGAATTTCAGCTTTGGTAAGTACTTTCAAACTTAATAGTAAGGTGTTATTTGTGGCTGCAGCCATTACAAGGCAGATACTGTCCAAACACTCAGGAAATTCCTAATTCGAGTGAGAAAGGAAGGAAACAGGAAAAAAAAATTACAATTAAGCCAGATCTAAGTAACACAAATAACACACCAAGGAAAGTTCTGTAAGAGAATTCCCTCTGGGAGAGGAGCAAGGGCTTCAACACGAATGGATCATTCATGGCAAGTCTCTGTCTGCTGGAGAGAACACAGGGCTCCCTTCCCCAGTGGAAAATCTCTGTAATTCTGTCAGGCACTGTGTGACCTGTAATTATGCTCCTGTGCTCTTTTATTAATTTACACTCCTGCTTTTCTTTGCTTGTGTCCAAGCACATCCATATTATGATGCAAATTCAGCAGCAGCATGAAGGCCAAGTTCCAAGTAAGTTCCTAAGGGAGTTTTTGTCATCCCTGTTCAAATCACGAGTCAGGGAAACAAAAAGAAAACATTCAAACCATTAATTTAACATGTTAGTACAGATCTAGATTCATTAATAAAATACAAACTTGCTGATGACCAAACCGGTGCAAACTTAGGTTTCATTTGCTTGTGTGAGAGGTTTATTTCTCCCTGTGCCTCGCCTGGAACTTCCCATGGAGTAAAATTCCCAGAATGAGCATGGCTCTAATGCAACCCTGCATCAAACAAACTGAAGTTTGTGTGTATAGACCACTCGGCTATTTCCAAAGAAAATAAACATTATGTTGTTCTTAATGTGTTCAGCAGCTTTGTTTCTGAGGAAGGGTGAAGAAAATGGTGTCTTTGGACATTTCCTCTCATAGGATTGCAACTGAGGTACTACAAATTTCGATTATTTTGTCTCAAAATACCCTTTCCTTTGTAAGGATAGCAGTTAACTCCTGTCTCTGTGTCTGTAATTGCAAGAAGCATCCCACAGAACCCCAGAATGGTTTGTGTTTGAAGGGTCCTTAAAGACCATCCAACTTCAACCCCGTGCCACGGGCAGGGACTCATTTATCTGCCAGTCAACGTCACACCTTCCATTTGTCCTTCTGACACACTCTGAATTCACCGTGTCTGTGCGTGGGGGAAAGCGTAAGGTCCGTGACAGGGAACAGGAGGCACCATGAGGAATGATCCAGAGCTGGCCCTGCAATCTCCTCTTTCAGACCTGTTAAAACAATGTCCCTCCCTTCTCCCTGCCAACACGTTCCAGGAATGTGTTACCTGCTGTAATTTTTAACCGTTTGTAGCTGGAATTGATGCCTCCTCATTCCCTTTTCGGGGAGTTGGTGAGTTTAATGTTGATCGGATCTGCCCTCCCCGCATGGTACTTAATCCTAACTGGCTCTGGCGACGTTGTTTCAGCTGGTGGCCCTTTAAATCTCTTTCTAGACATTTCTCACTCTGCTGTAACTGGTAAAATAGGAATAAAGCTGCTGTCAAGAGCACGGGGCAGCCGTGGAAGCTGTTCCCAGGGGTGAGGGCAGGAGCTCCGGCCGAGGTGCCCTCAGCATTGCCCAGCGAGGGAGGGTCAATAAAGACCTGCAGGGCCGATCGATGGCTTTGGTGTTTCCCTTCCCCGTTGTGCCCGCACCCAGCCCAGCCGAGCCGAGCCGACCGGGGGGGCCGGGCACGGCTCCTAGCCCGGAGCTGCCGAGTTTGGAGTTGTTGTCGCTGTCCGGCCCCTGCCGCTCCCTTCTCCGTGTCCGTGTGTCACGGGCCGCTTCCTTGGCTGCCCTCAGCGATAGTTAAACGGCTCTGCCGTCGTAAACCAGAATTGGGGCGACTGCCAGAGAGGCGTGAAACTTTTCCGCCGTGACTTTGGCCGTCACCGCCCCCCTGCCCGGTCACTCCCCGTCCCCTCCCTCCCTCCCGGTCTCTCCACTGCCCCCGACGGCGGCTCTGCCTGTCCCTGCGGCCCCCCTCGCCTTTCCCCCCCAAAAACCCCCAAAGAGTGCGATCCGTTTTGATCTCGCCTTCAGAGAAGTTCACTTTATTTACACGGGGGCGCCGGGGATTCCCCCCTGTTTGCACACACAGATCTGTAAAATTAGCCAAACCCTCTGACAAAAACGCAAAGGAATGGCTGAGAAATAAATAAACCTCTCCCACCCTCCGAGGCGGAAAGGCTCCAAGCCAGCGGGGTTCTGCTCCCCCCGGCCCGGGGCTCAGGCGATCCTGCTGCAGAACTCGTCGAAGTCCCTCTCCATGAAGAGCTCGCTCTCGATCACATCGTCCTCCGAGGGGAAGTACTGCTGGCTCTCCTCCTGCGGGGAGCCCGCGGCCGTACCGCCCCCGGCCCGGGCGGGCGGGGAGCGGGCGGCGGGTGCGGGCTCCCCCGCGCACTCCATCAGCGCCCCGCGGGCGTTCTCCAGCACCCCCAGGTACGAGTC
>VWYP01009968.1:43526-69702 GCA_013400435.1 Pycnonotus jocosus | reverse complement strand
GCCCCGCCGGGGCTCGCCGCCCTTCAGCGGCGTCGGGGAGGCGCCCCCCGGCACCCCCTCGCCGCGGGCGGGCTCCCAGGGCGGGCACACGATGAACTCCGCGCGTCGCAGCATCGCGGCCCCTCGGCCTCTCACATGCTCCGAGCCGCCGGGACGCCCCCGCCGCGCTGCTCCTGCGCCGTCGTCTCTCCGACGCGTCCTCCGCTTCTCTCCGGGCTGAGCGGCCGCTTCCCAAGAGCCCTGCGGGGGCCTCTGCGGGCGCCTCTACCTTTTCACGATCCGCTCTGTTTTTTTCTTGAGCGGAGCCCGTTGGCAGCGCATAGCCTGGCTGAACGGCTGCGGGCTGCGGGGCAGCTTGACGGGTTCCAAACCGCCGCTTCGGAGATGGTCTCGCCTACTCCCCGGCTGGGCGCTGCCTGGCTGTCAGCGCTGCGCCGGGCACGGCGCGCCGGGGCAGGGCCCGGGAGCGGAACGAGCGAGGGGAGGAGAGGGCTCCAAGGCTCCGAGACCGCACAGGCAACGCGCGAACCGCCCGCCGCCCCGCGCCCACTGCCTGCCCTCGCCTGAGCAACCTGTACTTATCACCTCCGGCGCAGTCCAACTGCCGCCGCCCCGCGGGGGGGTGCCGGGGCAGCACAGCCGCTCCTCAGCCCGCCTGTCCCCGCCAAACTTCGTCCTCCGCGCCCGGGGAGCGCGGGGGCTCCGCATCACCGCGGCCGGCGCGCTCGTATCTCCCGTGTTATTCCGAGTTATCCTGGGATCTCTCCCCCCTTGGGCTCGCTTTAGCTTGGCTCAGAGCTGCGGGCGCATTTTGTTCATCCCCTATTCACGAAAGCCATTTACGCTCAGCTCCCGGCGCAAGCACCGTTGCCCGCCCGCCCCTCGCAGCGGCGCCGCGCAAACCGCGCACGGCGCCCGTCCCTTGCAGGGCGCTACGCAAACCGCTCCGCAAACCGCGTACACCACCCCTGAGGGGCGCTGGGGGGAGGGCGGCGAAATGGCCACGGGGGCAGCGGGGAGGGAGAAGGGGCGGCCTGAGGCCGGCACCGGGCGCTGGAGAAGCCGCGGCGCTCAGTGCTGGTGCCCGCGGCCGCCCTTCCTCTCTCGCTCCAGGCTGCGGCCGGCGCCACCGCCGGGGAGCTGTGACCTTCCCGCGGGCCCCACAAAATGGTGCCTGCCCCTTCCCCCTCAGCCGCTGCACGCCACAGGAGTCCCCTCCTGAGGCTTCACGGTATTTTTTTTTTTCCCCTTCCCTGTAACCTCTCCAGCTGAATCGGTGCTTTTCCATAAGCATAGAATATAAAATGAAAGCAGAGACATTAATTCGTGTAGTTTGGGGAATGCCCTAGTTACTTGTGTTGGGCCTTGGTCCCTCTACTACAAATTTCTCTTGATTTTCCAATCTCTTTTGGGTGGGTTTTTTTTGCCCTGTATGTAACTAATCTGACAGTGACTTCCCTGTTCATCCTTTCCCCACGGCCAATCTGTTAATGAAAAACAAACTCAGTGTTGCCCAAATGCTCTCAAGTAAAGGCTGTGAGTGAACATGCGCAGCAACTCTCATGCAGGCAACATTTTATTACAATTTAACACTGAAGGGCAAAGAATTACAAAATATACAGGGGGGCAAGGTAAGAATCTGGATTTGGGCTAAGTATGGAGTCAACGTTGCCAAAACCAAATTGCTGACATTTGTCTGTTTCACTGCTTTAGAGAGTGTATTTCTAAGCAGTGTTTGTTTCAAACGCCATTCAGGAATTCTATGGTATTCCATTTAAACTCAGCCGGTGTTATCACTTGTGTGTTTTACAAAGGAAAGGCCAAAACGGCAGGAGTTGGCACTGGAGCAAGCAGCAGCTGTGTAAAATCTGCCGCCTCTGAGATCTGCGGGAATGTGAGAGCAGGGGGAGGCTGCAGCGCGTTCAGAGTTCGTCAGGATGATGATAAAGAAATGCCACATCATGTGGCAGAATCCACGTCCAGAGTTGTCACAGGCTTTTTCATAGATGTATTAGGCAGCAGCGTGGCTTAAATAAACTTCTGCCATTCCAAACTTCCCTCTTGGATACAGAACAATCCAGAACTCTGTTTGTACGGGGGACTCTGCCCTGGCAACCACATGCACCCAGTCTCTCCTGTCTGGCTGGTCAGCCCAGTTTAGTCTGGCCTCAGTTCCCATTTTCTCTTCTGTTTCTCTGAGTTTGGTGCAGATTGAGTCTGCATTTCTTTTAGCTGTTCTAGAAGGATGTAGGAAATTTTGTCTTGTGCTACTTTGTGCAGGCGAGAATTCCAGTTCGTGTGCCTCCCTTCACATCTGGATTATCTCTAATCCACACACTGACACTGCCCTGCACAGACCAATGAATTCATCCTGTACCCAGTCCTGCAAACCAAAATCTAAAGCTTTTATTGAAACCTTTATTGGTACCTACACCTCTATTAGTAAATAGGTTTTTAGAGTAATTTGAAATCATTACCTGGAGGCAGCTGAACTGTTTGTGTTATTATTGACCTGGCCTTCATTCCCCGTGCTCTGTTCTGGTCAGAGTTCAGGTGTGTAGGCTGGGAAGAGCATCCACCTCCCTCACTCACCTTCCTGGCTCGCTTCTATTTTTCCCTGTCGAGAGCCTTTTCACAGCTCTTTTCAGCACTGGAAAAGCAGAGGAAACGTTTTTGAGTGTATCAGGAAATGTTTTGTAATTTCTCAGGGCTTGCCACCCAGCAATAATATTTTTTCAAACCCTTAAGTTTCCTTTGACATGGAGGAACCTATCTACAAGTTGCTGGATATTTTTTGGTTTTTTTCTTTTTTTTCTTTTTTTTTTTTTAGCGGCAGAGGAGGGACTTCTGTTGTAGCTACGGTCTTAAGAATTGGTATCTTGAGAGATTTAAAGAGTATCCCTCTAATGGAGGTTAAGGTCGAACTTGTGAGAAGAGTTTGGTAGAGGCCTTTGGTATCCAGTTACTGGGAGAAGCCCTGGTCTCGCTAGGCAAGAGCCGGATGGGGTTATCCGGGACACCCAGCACAGCTCCTGCCCGGGTTTGGGCTCGGGGCCGCGGCTGAATCCCGTCCCCGGCCCACGGATCGGGGTCATTTCTCCCCCGTGCCCTCAGGAGTTTTCCCCGTGGCCGTGAGGGGAACTCCCGGCCCCGCCNTCTTACAAAGCTCCTCTGTGCGACCGCAGAGAGCCGCGCGCTGATTGGCCCTGGCGCCGGCGGCGTTTCCGGCCATGCTGCGCCGGGCGCGATTGCATCATGGCGGGACCGAGGTGAGCGTCGGGGGGCATGGCCCGGGCCGGACCCTCGGCCCCTCACGGCCCTGCCGGCCGGGCTGAGCCCGTGCGGATGGCGCGCGGCTCCGAGACGCCAGAGCGAGGCCGCTCCAGCGGCGTGTCGGGGCGCTCGGCGGGGGAGCCGGTGCTGGGCGGTACCTTCAGGGTGTCCCAGGAAAGCGGGGGCTCGTGGTCCGGCAGGTGCCGGTGCTGTCACCGCGGTAGCGATGTCCGGCAGGGCTGGCAGCTTCCCTGCGCCGTTCGGCGTTGTCAGCTCGTGTTTTGTGTGTACAGCGTCACGCTCATGTGTGTGTTTTACTCCCCGGGGGCTGTACAGATTCTTTGCTTTTTCGGCAATTTAGGGGTTACTATAGCAGGTGCTTATTAAAGGTTAGCCAGATGCAGAGCTTAATACTTAGCAAGTCTTGGTTCCATTGGTTATCTGTACAAAGAACTTAGGATGCCTTACAACGTGTAGTATATCTTAAGCATTCCCTTCAGCATCCTTTTAATGGGGGGTGAGTTTGATGAATGCACCCTTTTTATTGCTGCAGCTGCGGTGTTTTTGATATCTCCAGCAAACGTGTGCTTCCACACCCCGGGAGCCTTTTGGAAACTGCAGAAAGCGTTTTTATTCGGTTTGGTGGTGACATGCTTAGAAAGCAGCTGTCAGGTAATAGAATTCAGTTGTCACATAAAAGCAGTGTTCAGTAACTCAGCTGACACTGGTTTCTGAGCTTTTATTAAAAACACATAGTTCAAAGTTATTTCAAGATAACATAGGTTTCTTTTTTCCACAACGAAATGTTACAATTTTAATCAAGGTAGTATGATGATGACAAAAATTTCTTAAGCCATGACAAGATACAGTGTAAAACCAGACTTTTGCAGAGCATGAAGCTTTTGTATCTAAAGACAGCATTAATTGATGAGTGTGCTTGTTGCTTTAGGAATGTTTTAATTGGCTTTTCTATATGTAAGGAAAACCTTGCAGGGGGACAGCTGGGCTAATGTTGCAGTTTTATTCCCTGTATAAGACACTAGCACAAGATTTTCAGAAGCAATGCTTGTTCTGTAGTTCAGCATTCTGTTCCCATCCATCCATCCTTTTGTTATAATCTTGGTTGTTTCCATCCCTTCTAGAAATGGAGAATTTTGATTATCAGATGAGCAGTTTAGGCTGATGCTACCCCAGAACAGTATCTGAAAAGGCAGAAATGGGGTGCCAGGTGTGTATGGAAAACTGAGCATTGTTGAACTTTGGAGAAGGCAGCTGTAGGGGGAGAAAGGAGGGTCCTTATCTTTGGAGGGAGTTGTGGTCTATTTTACAGAACAGTTTGTGGGGGAGGGTGACTGGAACAAGAGTAAGAGACTGATCATAAACCCCTGGAAATCAGAAACCTTTTGTACACCTTTAGTTCATCCTGTGTCTTTACACTTAGATTTTCTCAGTCAACAAAATACCTTGAAATCCACTTTGTTGTAATCATATATCTGATGTATGGAAAGTAGAACAATATTTCTCAAATATGGGTTTGCTTCATTCATAGTGGTGTTTTAATTGAACTTTTATCGATTTTAAAAAAAGTAATATTTGAAAAAGCACATGTGAACTTCTGGAATTAACTTTTATGGTTTTAATGCATTTTTTTCTTGCAGATAAGAAGCCCAGCTTAAGTCTCAGACTGCTCTAGTACAGTCTCCAAACTTTGACACCTTTGCTAGTGAATGTTGTTATCCTCTAGAAAAGTGAGTGTACTTAAAAAAAACTTGCTTAATGGTGCATTGTCTTAAACTCTAACACTTCCTGTCAGCAGAAAATGAATAGAGAACCCTCCTTGTGTTTACTGATCTCTAAATGTGAAGTGTTGTCTGAAAGCATGGCTTTATTAGATGTGTTTGTATAATTTCTGTCATATGGTTTGTGATGGTTTTGCTCAGTCTGTGTTCAAAGTAAGCTGTCCTTGATTATTTTGTGATTTAAAATACCTAGACTGCTTATAATGACCTTTTTTCTGTGCTGTAGAGATATTAATCCCTCTGTCTATAAAATGATTGTTAGATTTTGGCTTTTTTTCTCAGCTGAGGTTGAGATTTTTCTCAGCCATGGCGAGATTTTCAATGCGCTTTTGCCTTTTAAGTCAGTCTGTTTAAAATTCTGGTTTGTTACTTGGAAAAAATAACCAGTGGTGATGGTTGCATATTAATTCCCAACAGTATTTTTTTCCCCCCCTGCTTCTGATGCAATGAAGCTCTGCTGTTGCTGAGAGTGTGGGTGGGTTTGTGCCCTGTGGTTACTGGACTCTGCTGTGCCCGTGCAGTGCTTCAGTTGGAGAATGGGCCCACAGTGACTCTGTGATTTACGCGAGGAGTCTGTGATCCCTGAGCAGCCTCCACAGCCCGCTCACAGGCACACCCCAAACCCCCATTGTGCCCCTGGGGGTTATCACCAATTAGTAATCGCTAATTTGGGAGGGCTGAGCTTGAGCTGAGTAGAACGTGCAGATCCTTAAACCTCAGGTGAGCTGCTTGTGGCAGATAAAAGCTTCAAGGCTGAATTCTTTTTTCATTTCCATTGTCTCTGTGATCAGATCACTGAGAAAGGACACAGAATGGTGAAAACTCTCTTACAAGTTGTGTGTAGAGTGACTCACTGTGCCCAGGCTGGTTATTACCTTTCTAAAATACATCCAGGCCATGTCCATGTGTTCTTGTCTGCCCCTGATTGCCCCTACAGATGTTGTGTTGCCTGGGCATCAGTTTGTGGGATTCTCAATTATAATACTATGGTAATGATAAAGGATAATTTGGGCTTATTGGTGGAGAGAATGATTTGTCATGTATAGAAGTGGTGGAATTGGTCTGTAGCACATTTTTTCGTAGGGGTTCAAGCCTTGAGCTGGCAATTTCTGTGGTGGTCTGGGTTCCAAGACCCAGGCCTTGTGCCATTACTTGTAATTCTCTAATGCCGATTGAAGCTCAAGGTTGTAGTAGCTGCTTCTGGTGTAAGTGTGCTCAGGAACAGCAGCACTAAAAGAGAGAGAAGGAAGAACCCTTTTATTCTGTACCATCATATATTACAACCTCCATAACCATTTTCTCCTGTTAGTGAGCTGCTGTTTTAAAACACTCTTATTCCCCAGAGCTTTGTTGAGTTCTTGCCGTGGCATTTTATTGAAATCTGACCCCTTTCTATCTCACAGCAGGTCTGGAACCAGGCAACTGTTGTGTGTTCCTAATTATGCTGAGAATTCCTCTTCCCTGTGCTGCTTGTACAGCATGGAAGGGGGCTCATTGGGGTTTAGTTTTACTGTACTTTTAAAACTCATGTTCACCTTTGCAGTGTTTTCCAGCTGTGCTCTCTGCAGTCTGGCTGCTTTCAGGAGCATCTGAGATTGCTGGCACAGCCTGATGGAAAATGCTCTTTCAAACATCTAAACAGAGTGAATAAATGTACAGTGAAAAGGAGCCCCTTCCAGTAATTTAAAGTGAAACTCTCTGATACAAACTGGTGCTGAAGGGTCAGTTTGAACTTAAAAACTTTTTCTGAAGAAAAAAACCCAAACCTGTAACCAAAAAATAATTTACCCTTTGACTGTTTTCTCTTGGAGACAGAAATAAAAACATGATAAAAAAGGGGAACACTCATAGTTGGATGAATGTAGAATGCTTTTCCTGGTCCAAAACTTTGGTGCCAGTCAGTAAAAATTAGGCTTTTTTAGAATGGAGTGCTGCAATGAATCAGGCTCTTTGGGAAACTGAGCTTTGGATTGGGGATATGGATTTGAAAGATAAAAGTTGTATTTGTGGAGTTATTTTTTCTCACTTCTGTTCAATATGTATTTTTCTCTTTTTGATCCTTGTTGGGAAAGAATGGTTCAACAAGTTCCAGAAAACATAAATTTTCCAAATGAGGAAGAGAAGATATTGACGCTCTGGAAAAATCTGAATTGTTTCAAGGAATGCCTGAAGCAATCAAAGAACAGACCTAGGTAAGAATATGTTAAAAGCTGTAGCAGCTGTGGGTTGGCTTGGCTGTAATTACTCTTTGTTTTTCCTTGGTTCTGTAAACAGCAGCTGCTCCCTTTGCCAACAGTAGGCCTGGCTCATGCTGCTGTCCCTTTATATTTCACTTGGTGAAGAATCAGCAGTGTTCAAACAGTTGTAATAAACCTGTCATTTCCTGCCTGGTGGGTTTGTAAGAGAAATGGGGAGGTAAGCAGAGAGCTCTTCCCATTGTGGGGCACCATGCTGGGCTGTTCCATGAGAATCCTGGCAGAACTGGCTGTGGTAGGAGCTGAGTAGGAATATTCCCTCCAGCCCCACTGCCAGCCTGGCACCTATGCTGAGTGATCATGGAAGAGAAAGGAATGGGTATTTTCCTAGTGAAACACAAGTAGTAGAAGCACAGAGTCACCCTGTCTGCAGGCCTGCTGCTCAGTTTTTGCTTTAATGAGGAATGTTTTGTCTTGTAGGTTTAACTTCTACGATGGGCCCCCCTTTGCCACGGGGCTCCCCCACTATGGCCACATCCTTGCAGGAACCATCAAAGACATCGTGACCAGATTTGCTCATCAGAGTGGTTTTCATGTTGACAGAAGGTTTGGCTGGGATTGCCATGGCTTACCTGTGGTATGTGTCACGAATTTACCTGCAGATGTTTCTGTTGGTTCCTCTTTCCCTGTTGTTCCCTGCTTTTCACTCATGTTTCTGTTGCTCTTACACCTGACATCATTACTCAAAGAAAAATGGAATTTCCTCGTCCAGTGTATTTCTCTGGATTTTGTGTGTGGTGAGTTCAGGAGCTTCCTGCTGATCACCTGCAATCTCTTCATTGCTGTGAACCTGTATTTATTTGGTACATTTTTCAAAAACTGATTTTCAAAAAATGATTTTTTTGTTCATTTTTTTAAAAGATACTAAAAAAACAGTCACACCAGAATGAGCCTGTGAAATCCCTGCCTAGTTCAGGTGCAGCTCTCGTAAAATCTCAAAAGATTAAAGGAGGCCCCTGAGCCTCATTAGAATGTACAGGACACATAAGCTATCCAGGGAAATCCTGAAAGCTTTTGATAACAGGCTGTTTTGTTTGGTTGTTTTCCATGCAGGAATATGAGATTGACAAGACTTTAGGCATTAAAGGGCCAGAGGATGTGGCCAGGATGGGAATTGAAGCTTACAACAAGGAGTGCAGAGGGATTGTGATGAGATACGCCAAGGAGTGGGAGGTGAGTGTTTCAGGTGGGGTGAACTTCATCCTTTTGTGCATAAATCTCATGTCTTGAAGCTCCTGTGATCCTGAAAGGGGAACAAAAAGAGCACCATTGTGGCTCAGAACAGAGACTGCTGTGCTGTCAAGAGAAGGTTACTTGCAGCTTACCTGGAGCTCAAAGTGTATAATGAGATAAACTGAAAAAATAATAGAAATGTTGAGCATTGTCTCTTTCTTTGCATCTTCTCTTGTCTAGAAAATGGAAAGATCTGTCTTTGTTTTTCAAATGGAGCCACTAAAGAAAATGAACATTAACCTCACTGCTTTTCTGCTCCCCCTTCCTCACTGTCTTCATTACCAGAGTGCAGGGCAGCAGCTTGTATTTTCGGAAGAACAGAAATTCTCACATCTGGTTTTGTCACAAGAGGTGTGGGTAAACCCTCAGTCTTCCCAGAGAATACTGGTGTCATCTTTGCATCCCAGGAATACAGGGAGAGTGTTGCTGTGTGCAAGTTTGAAGAATGGTAGTTGCTGAAAATGATTTCCAATAAAGCTTTATCTTAACCATAATTTTTTTTCCTAGGCAGAACAGCCATAACTATTTTAATTTTTCCTCAAAAGTGCAAAAGCTCTTCTACTTCATCACACTCCTCTGCATGTTTCTAGTCCTGCTGTATTTCTTTTCATGGAAATTGCAGTTTCTTACTTGAGTTTCACTTGCCTCTTGCCCTTGGGAGCATTTTGAAGTGTCTGAAGAAACCCGAGCTGCCTTGGGTAGAGTAACTGTGGCCTAAACCTCAGTGAGTGGCTGGATGAAAAGCAGACAGTTTGGGATTTTTTTCAAATGATACTCTGAAATGTTGTATTTCAAACCCATCGTTGGTAATTCTTTGTTGCTTTTAGAAATAAAAATAGCAAGATTCATTCTGGCTTGTTGTGGTGTTTTAACCCCAGCTGGCAGCCAAGTGCCAATGAGTGGATATAAGAACAATTTAATTGAAACAAAATATTATAATGCTGCTAATGATAATAAGAATAGTAAAAGAGGAGAGAGAGGGATGAATAAAAGCCAGGAAAATCAAGTGATGCCTGGCCTGTCTCTGCCCAGTGATTCACAGCTCCTGGTGAAGTCCCCCCCAGTTTCTCTGCTGGGCGTTATTCCCATCCTAAATCCAGAATATGGCACTTTAACAGCTATGGAGAAGAAAATGAACTCTATCCCAGCCAGACCTGGAATATTTGTGGTTCATTTTCCATACCTTTTAACTTGCTGTGCTTCAGCAACTGCTGTTTTTGCAGTGCTGGTTAGTCCAAGCACTTGATCTTTTTGGTGGTGAATGGATTTTGTATTTTGTTTTGTTCATAAACTTGTGCATGTATGTATGTGTGTGTTTTAGATGATAAAAATAATGAAATATGTTTAAGTATCTTTTGACTTGTAATAAATTCAAATATTTTGGAATAATGCTAGGAAAGGAATTACTGACATTCCTGTTAGAGTGTTTATTTTTTTCCTGGAGTGATTAGCAAATACTTGAGCCTCATGAAGAAAGAAAAGGTTCCTTGGCTGTGAGAGATCTTAAAATGCTGAGACCAAACGTAATTCTCCAACTTTGTGGATCCTTGTGCTAATCAGTCCTAGGTTATGGATCTTGCTAGTGGAATGTCAGCGTGGCTTAAAGGTCAGGATGGAACCTGAGCCATGTCAGGAGCTCAGGTGTGGTATGGAAATGTGGAGGTGAGAGAATGAATGTTTGTGTTCACTTGGCTGGTTTGACAGTCAGTCAGTGTGGGCTCTGTGTAACAACTTCAGGACAGGTGTCCCTGGCTTGGCTCTGCAGAGCTGGGGGTTTGCATGGCTGTCAAATGCCACTTGTCCCAGTGAATCCCACAGCTGGCTCATTCCTCGTTAGTATCTGCGTGTGACCACGATCTTTGCTGAGCCAGGGCTGGCACCTGTCACTGCTGTGGCTTTGGCAGCCCTCTCTTGGCTCTGGGAAGTCAGAGAAAGCAGTTGGCCCTGGGATAGTTTGATAACTTGTCACGTATCAATTCCTTTTAGCATTTCTTTGTCTTCAAGTTACATAATGTTTTCATGTAACTGAAAGCTGACAGACTAAGTCTTGTGGGTTTTCAGTGTCTCTGCAACACATAGTCTTAAAAATAGAAGTGAGACCACTGTAATGAGAAGCAATTTTCAGGCATTTGAACCTTGGCTGAACCTTCACTGATCCACCATTTCTATTTGATGAATGATCCAAGGGATCTGCCATTTTTGCTGTGTTGAACACATTTGCCTGTTGTGTGACCTTGGTTCTAAATAACCATGCTCATGGTCTCATTCCTTCCTTACCTATTTGAATACACTGTTTGGAACTATTAGCAGGCTAAAATGTTTTATAAGTGTATTTCATTGAGATGGGACAAACACTGCCCTTAAAAAACCCAGCTGATTTTTCTTTTACAGAATAAATATTGGTAACATGATGATGCATTGTTAAGATGCCTTTCAATCTCTGTGTTTTGTCTTAACAGTTCAGTGTTACCAGATTAGGACGCTGGATTGACTTTGAAAATGACTACAAAACTCTTTACCCCGAGTTCATGGAGTCTGTGTGGTAAGTGAACATGCATTGCCTCATGGATTTGAAATGTGACAAAGGCTTCACTCACTGCAAGCATGTGTTGGTCCATGTGTCACTAGAACTGTTCTGAAAATGGCAGATGCAGATAAAACATCAGGCAGAGTAATTAAAGTGATGTGAAATCTCTTGATGTCCAAGTGACAGAATTAATTGTCCCATTTTTTTCTTTCTGCAGGATAGCAGGGCTTTGCAAAATAAAGTGCACCAACACTGCCTTTAGTGAGCCCTGAAATCTTATGCTCCATGTCAACTTCAAAGCAGTTCTGAAGATCTATTAATATGTTCCTTGGTTTAGGAAATTACATTCTATCTCTGCATTCTTGATGTTTTTCACACTGTCAGCTGTAAATGGGCAAAAACTGTCCAAGCTCAGTTTAGCTCCAAACCTCTTCTTCAAGCCTGAATTTAGAGGCAGTGAATCTGCTGTTATCTTTTTCTTGGCAGCACAGTTTGACAACTGTCTTGGACTCCTGGTGAAGAGCTTAATAAAGTTTGGGTGTTTTGGCAGTGTGGTCAGGGTGCTTGTTGGGATTTCAAAAGACAACCTTACAGGTTAAGGATAATCAGATTGATTTAACACAGTGAAAAAATGGCAACTGTGAGTCCTTTGGGTGATAGAGTGACAAGGTGAATTGCAGGGAGAAGTTTGGCAGAGAATATGCTGACAAAAAGCAAATTATGTGCATAATAAAGTTATTATTGGATATTCGGTAATACTAGCTTTACTAATCAGCTTTAATTGTATAGTCAGTTTAATTGTATAGTAATTGTGCAGTTATGACAATGGATTGACAGCCCTTTTAGATGTCCATGAAGCCACTGCAGAGGGCTGAAGTGCCAGTGAGATTTCAGTGAGCTTTGGAGAGAGGGTGGGAAGGCAGCAGATGTTTAACTCACTCAGCTGAAGAAACCCTGCATAATTATAAAGCCAAAACTGACAAGAAACCTTCATTTTGTAAATGACAAAAATACTTAGTGGCACATCAAATCCTGTTTAACTGGCAGCTTAAAAACCAAACCTGCCTTGAGCTGGCTGCAGGGTCTCTCTCAGCAGCCCAAGCCTTTTTTTGGTGCTTTATTTCTCCCACTACCTCTTTTAGTTTGTGGTCTTTCACCTGTGTTACCGAGATCACTTCCTCTGTTTGCCTTGATCCAAATGAAATTATATTGATCTAAAAACTCAGTGAAATTTCAGGAAGTATGTAGGCAGATAACCTCTTAATTTTAATACTTTTTTTACTTCCTGATACTGCTAAGTTTCTGTTAAATCATGTAATGAAAGACATTTTCTGTTTTTAAAAATAGAGGGGTTTTTTTGGGAAGTCTCCTAGGACTGTCTTAGGACTGAAGGAGATAATGCTTAAAGAGAGCCCTGTCCCTGCATTTAGAGTGGTGCTTTTGGCAGGGTAATGCACAATTTCCTAAAAATTAAATAAATTGGATGGTTACCCAGGCAATCATCAGACCCACAAAGTGTTACTGAAGTTACTTTTCATATCCATCAGCAGTGTTAATTTGAGCTGTAGCTGCTAGCATGCTTCTCTCACAATTGATTCCATTTTTTCTGAGCTCCTTTTGAAATTATTTTTTAAAAAAACCCTTTAAAATTTAGTGTCCAGCTATATACAAAAGAGAAACTGCAGCTTAATTTCTGCATTGACTGCCCTGGAGACCATAGTGGCCTGTCCAGTGGTTTTACCTTGTTTTTCTGTCTGGGGGAGTATAATGCTGATTTTAGGCACAGAATAAAAACTGGTTATGAAAATGGTAAGTGGGCATGGCAGCTGTGGGTTTTGTGGTTAAAACAGGGTAGGGAGTTTGTCTTTAGTCATATAATCAGCTCAACCAGTCTGTTTAGGTTATTTCTTTTCTGGTCTGTAGCTCTGGAGTGGTCTCAACTGGAATTTCTGTGACATGTGGTGTTTTCTTGTTTCTCTTGAGTTCAGTGAAATAATCTAATATTTGTGAAAAATGTTTTCAGTGGTGGCTGACTTGATCCAAATTATTTAGATTGGAAGTGTTTAGGACTCAGACACCAAATACATCTGTTGTACAGTATCTCTACAAAACATTATTAATAAGCTCAGAATGCCAGAGAACATTTCTTTTTCATGTTTATAATTGTTCTGGTGGAATGACTACTTTGTAGGCATTTTGATGCTATGTCATATGATGACTGACTAAACTGAATTTTCAGCCTGCTAAATTTTGACTTAAAACATTCATTGGTAGAATTGTGATATCTTGGCAGAATTTTTCAGGGGATGATTGAAAGTTGGTGTCAGTAAGAGGTGATACTGCGCTGGTTTTGCATGTTAGGATCCAGTCAACTCTGCACACATTAAATAAATAGAACTCCTGAGTTCTAATTCTGTATGGTTTGTCCTGCAGCCAGCTTGGATCTCAATTAAAAAGTGCCCTTCAGTGGGACAGTGCAGGGAGTGATGGTTTTGAGCTGGCACAGCACAAACATGGAATATGTTTGTACAGTCACAAGACACATCCAGTGAAATGGAGAGGAGTTTGATGGGACCTGAAACTTCTGAGGTGGCCTGAAAGAAACCTTTGGGAGTTGGAATAACTCTCAGTTTCTGCCTTCACTGCTGGATTCCTGCACACAGGTGTGGGTTGGCTGTGAGTTTGCCCCTGGAGCCAGCTCTGCCTGGGCTCAGGGCTGGGCTGAGGGGATGGCTCTGCTGTTCCTGGGGTGATGCCAGGGCTTGGCCTCTCCTGCCGGTCTGAAGGGTGGCTTCAGCAGATTGCTGTCACCATCTAGTGCCCAAATCAGCAACTGCGGGCTCAGCCTGGGTCTGAGCTCCCCTCGGTGCCAGAGCTGTGGAGGAGGTGCCAGGGACAGCTGGGCTCACACCCGACCTGCCCCGACAGGCTCAGCACTAAACCAGAATGATCTCAGAACAGAAATTCTCCTAACAGATTTCTAGAAATAGATTTCTCCTAATAGAAATCACTATTGCATTATATGTATTCCATGACTAATGATTCTCTAGAGAGATCCTGGTGATAAGAAATGTGGTTTGTCCATTTTTCTATGAGCTACCTGTAATTTTCCCCCTCATTTTTGTATTTCTTTTGTGCATTAAGTTCTCTAGTCCTCTTGTTGTTACCTTCTCACCATTCCAGTCCTTGTTGTATCTCCTCAAATTTTCTGGTATTTTGCATTTCTGGCTTGATCCAGACTCTCTCAACAAACACCAAGATTACAGTTTGGAGGGTAGACCTGGAGCAGGATGATGTCTCTATGCCAGGATTTTAAAGCTTTCAGTGGTAGTTGAACATAGAATTTGACAACTTCTGTACTCAATTCCAAGGCTCTGGAACAAAGAAATGCTTTTCCTGATTTCCTTAAGGAGCTGTCTTTCCAAGATGCTGTTCTAAAGATAGGTTGTGTTTGTTACTGGAATTCATATTCCATTTGGGTTTATGCTTTTTGGATTCACATGCAGTGTTTTTGCATGCTTTTTTGTTGTTATTGTGGAGTTTTGTTTTGGGGTTTTTTTGTTGGTGATGGTTGGTTTTTTTTGTTTTTTCCCTAAGAATCTCTTTTTGATTGTTGCTTTCATTTTGATTTCTTCTTGTTTTTCAAGTGTTGTCCATGAGTTGTAGGAAAACCTTTTTCTCAGAAGCTCTGCTTCCTGTAGTCCTGTTAGGAAGCAGTGTTTGCTGAACTTTTAAATTTCTGGACTTCTTACATAGCATGGTGTTTGTGCCTGGATTTGTTTGGTAGGTCTGCAGAGGCTCTAAAATTGTTCTTTTATCTTGACATGAACTGATGTGAGGTCACACAGCAATAATTTTGTCCATGTACCTAAAGTACCATGGATATGTTGAAATCATAGACCTCTCGATCCTGTTGTCCTAATGCCCACAGAACTGTTTACAGTTCCTGCTGTTTTTTCTTTAAAGAGCAAAAAAGTGGGGAAACTTTATATGTGTTTGAAAATAAATCTTAGTTATGAGTTAGTTCTCTGGGAAGGCTGGAGTTCTCAAACCCTCAGAAAACCCTTAGGTACTGATCATTGCAAACAGAGCCCTTTGATCTCTCCAAGGAGTTGCATCAAGAACTTAGGGAGCTCCAAGATGAAATCCTTCTCTTTGATGTGAACTGGGTGTATGTGTTTGAGAAGTGCAGCTTGCTTTTGCACAGTGAGAGATGTTGGATTTTGTGTGGGATGCCAGGGGTGTTTGGAGTGCTGCATTGACTGATTTAGTATCTTTTGGAAGCAAGCTCCCTTTGCAGTTTGATTTTATCCATGTGGTGTTTGTGTGCTGTGTTTGTGCTTTGGATGAACAAATGTTGCAGGAAGGTTCTGGTTTTTTGGGAGTTCTGGGGAGAGCAAGGCTTTGTTACTAACTGGGCTTAAACCTCATGACACTTCAGGAGCAACAAACTCTTACCACTTTGGAAGTTAAACATTGCTTGCACCTTTAGGAATCAGTTTCTCTCTTAACAAGAAGCTGAAATATGCATCTTGAATTTTACCATTTCTCAAACTGCATTTTTCTTCAGTGAAGGTCTGAGTGCTCTCCCACAGCCAAGAGGATGCAACTAAATTTATTTATGTTTGAGGAGAAATGTAGGAGAATTAGAGGAACAGGATTTAATTTCTCACTTCTGTGAGTAAATGTTTTGTTTGTCACTAGAAAAGAGTTCTGTGGTTTCCTTGCATTATTATTTTTTTCAGAAAGCACTGCATTTTCAATTTTGGCTGACAAACTTGGGGTGCCTTTCTTGCAAAGTGTCAACATTTTTCAAACATAAGGATCAAACCATGTTTTGTGAGGTCATTGTCTAAAATATTGTGATGACTCTTTAATCAAAGCATGATCTCCACCTGCAGGTGACTCTTACTGATAGAACCATCTCATTTTTGGCAGGTGCTGCGTTTCAGGTGGGCACTGCTGCAGGGAGCTCTT
This sequence comes from Pycnonotus jocosus, assembly GCA_013400435.1. NCBI lineage: Eukaryota > Metazoa > Chordata > Aves > Passeriformes > Pycnonotidae > Pycnonotus > Pycnonotus jocosus. Next base: position 53,638 of record VWYP01009968.1, on the reverse strand, counting down.
TGGGAATCATCTCTGCAGCTCTGGTGGTCACACACCAGCAGCTCCCAGCAGCTTTTTTTTGTCAAGGAAACCCATTTTAGGTGCTTTTTAAGATAACAAAAAAGCTTTCTGTAGCAGTAATGACATCAAACAGCAGTCTCTGACAGCTGGAGCCCGGGGTGTGCAGTGGGGTGGGATTGCCACAGGAGGGAGATGCTGGCCTGGGTTGAGAGCTTGGCAGCTCCACATTCTGCTCACCTTTCCTGAGCAGAGTTTACAGTTATATTTACAGCCGCATTAAATATTCAGTGTTTCTCTGAGGAGTTTTTGTGTGCTCTTAGTAGGCAGTGTTCTATAGAAAGTAAAGTGGAGCCTTTTTCTATAGGTGTTTTAGCTGCTGTTTTTGAAAGGCAAATAGAGCACCTTCAAGCAGGAATTGCTGTCACTTGTCACAGGCTGCATTCATTATGCTCTGAGGGGGTAAGCATACATTTAAAGTTATTTTAACTCCCACAAAAACTTGTGCAGTTAGCCAGCTCAAATTTATATGCTGAAAGCTGGTGAAACTATATTCAGGGATCATTTTTATGAAAAACTGATCTAGATTTGTGCAAGTCTGAAGTGATAAACTTGAAATCTCCACTGTAAAATAGCTACTCACTGCTATGTTTTAGATTTGGCTTGGGGGTCAGGCAGCCACGTCTTGCCTGTGGGTGACATTGCTTTGTTGAACAAGGTTTCTTTGGAGTTGTGTGTAAGGTAAGGCACCTTTGGAGGAGTGCACAGCTCTGACAGACTCCTGAGTTTGGCTCCTCTGTGGCAAAATTTGATGCTGCTGAGGGTCTCAGAGGCTTTTTCCATCTCAAACTTTGGATTATATAATTTTTCTGATGTTAGTGACCACTCATAGGAGAACTTTGGACTTTTACTAGAGGCCCATGGATGAATCTGAATGGAATGCACATCTTTTCCATGTGACATTCTGTATTTTCTCCAGTTGCCTCATCTACAGTGTAATTATTCTGATTAAAGCACCACAGGACTTCCATGTCAGCGAGCCAGGGCATGTCTTTTGATATTCTTATTTTGGGCCGCAGATAAAATCACTGCAATAATCTACTTGTGTTTTTTGTTGAAGATGATAATTTCAAGCATAGAAGACAAGACTCTGACTGAAATACAGGTCCAGATTCTCAAGCACAAAATGACAGCCTGCAGAAAAAAGTGCTGCTTGCCAGGATTGGGTTGGTTGCTTAGCAATGAGCTATTTATCTGCAAAGGGACCCAGAAAAGGGATCAGGATGGTTTGAAAACATAGTTTGAATAAAGGAGCTTTTCAAGTCAGCAGAGTTTAGCAGTTTTTCTGTGAGATTCGGAATGACTCGGCTCTGCAGCAGCTCTGATTTGTGAGTTGAAGTTGGCAGGATTATTTAAGGCTTGCCCTCCCCTGCCTTGCAGCCTGCAGGCTGTGCCACTGAGTGTGCAAGTCAGCAAGACATGAGAAGCTGATAAATGTTGATGATCCTTGAGAAAACCCTGGAGTCTTCAGGGTTTGTCCATGGCATGGACACCTTGAGTTGTTGTGTGAAGTGTTTCTCTTCCAGCTTCCATTCATCTGGAGCACTGACTCCATTTGTCACTTGTAATATGAAATGCTGTCTTGTTTTATTTCAAGGAAACTTAAGGATGCAGCTTTGCTACAGGCTGCACTGATGATTTCCTAGGCAGAGCTAGACCTTGGTGTGAGGCTGTGATCTTGGAGAGGATCTGAGGTCAGAGGAGAACATTAAATTGCAGCACCATTAAACTGAGCTCATTATTTTTCGTGGTTAACTGTGCCCTCCTGGAAGATGCTCTCAGATTATCAGGATTTACTTGGAGTGACTTGCAGGTGGCTTTGACCTGTGTCTGTGTCTCTGGCTGATGGAGCAGAAACTTAGAATCATGTGAGAAGTGAGCAGCCATGTCATTACAGCTCTTCTCTAAATGATGGCTCATTTCAGCCTTGTTAATTGTTCAAAAAATAAATGATCTTTGTATTCAGGAAATCTGAGCAGGTATTTAGATGGAACACAAATCCATATTGCTGATTAATCTCTGTGCCATGCAGCCAGTGCATGGAATACCAAGCTGCTAGAACCAGCTAAAGCTAAAAATCTGCCAGAAATGCAGTTGCAATCAATTATCTCTTTGCCTTTTGACTTGTAAATATTGTCTGGTGGAATTATGGTGGAATTTTTTTTAAAAAAGGTGTCATTCAGAAAGAAACTCCAGCTAGAACAGAAACTCCATTTTGCAGTTTATTTACTAAATGTGAAATAACCAAATTATTCCTTGTTCTTGTGTACTTGCAGGTGGGTTTTCAAGCAGCTCTATGACAAAGGACTGGTGTACAGAGGGGTTAAGGTCATGCCTTTTTCAACTGCATGCAACACCCCCCTGTCTAACTTTGAGTCCCATCAGAACTACAAGGTAAGTTGCCATCAAATTTCTCTATTTTCTTCTGTTTGGATTTGAAAAGCTTTAGCATTTTCAGCTTGGTGGTACTTAAACATGTAAATTACACTCCAAATTGGTAGTAAAAATCGAGGTAAGCGGGTTAATTTTGATCTAATTTTGCTGTATTTATTTGTACTTTGTTTTATTGTGGTAAATTCCTCTCTCTCTGGACTCTCAAGGTTTTATTGCAGTGATGCATTTTTATGTTGAATTTTCAGAGGAGAGCTGCAGTTGTCCCCATCTGTGCACATCTGAAAAGAAGAGGGTCTTTTTCAGGGTTTGAATCTTCTGTGAGGGGATTCATAAGAAATGTCAAAGACCTCTGTAACTGTAGGATAATGGTTCTTCTAAGAATCATTAATTTAGATTGGGAAACACCAGAAAATGTTTTACCTAATATAATGCAGGGTTTACTGTGGTTTATAAAATGTTCCTTTAAAAATGGGTGACAAGATAAAGCAAGTGCAGCTTCTCACTTGCAACAAACTCATGTTCATATATGTGAAGGCAGAACTTGTGTCTCAATTTTCCAAATTCCACGTTAGTTTGTGGATAGAGGTTTTGTATCCTTTGCAATCCTGGCCCAGGCCTCCATATTCTCGTAATGTAAATCTCTCACTTGCATTGTTAGAGCAGAGAGCTAGCACAGATCGTACATCTGGTCTCTACAACTTGCCTAAAAAAGGCCAGTTTTCTGGCCAAAACCAGTGTTTTTAAAACAAATGTTTAAATAGACTTGGATTACAATGCAGCCCACAGATACCAGAGAGATACCAGAGCTTTCCATATGAGGGGTATTTATACTGAAGAAAAAATGGTTTGTGATTTATGAAAGAGATTTGCAAAGATATCTTGATATTTGTGACTGTCTGACAACTGAAATAATGACTTTCCTTGTCCTTATTGACTGATATTTCACACAGGCTCAGATAAATGAGCTTCCTTTAGAACAAAGACTATTTTGGAGGGTTTGTGTGTATCTGTATCTATGTTCTCTTTTTCCACAAAGTCTTGAGTCTTAATGAAATACTTAGATGCTGTTTCTCACTCTAGAACCAGAGGTATGTTTGGGTGGGATGCTGCCCTGCCACTCCATGCAAAAATTATCTTCCTCACCTGCTAGAAATGGTGTTTGGAAGTTGTGGGTCTGTGAGCTGACAGGATTTATTCTTGGTGAGCACAGTCATTTTGGGGTTTCTCACAGTGGAGAGCAGCCTTTGGCTGCTGTTTATTGATCCTCTGAGAATTGGGACACAGCTCAGGAGCAATAGGACACAAGAAGCACCTTCAGAACCAGAGCTGGGTATCCAGAGCACACCTGAGTTAACAGTGCCAGCAGCTGGTATTGCATTAAACTGAAGAAGCAATGTCTTCAGGTGTAAAACACTACACAGTGCCATCACCTGTCAGCCTGGATGGTATTTTTCATGTTTTGTCAATTGTTTTTATCTGCTTGGTGAGCTCAGTGCCTCAGAAAGCAGAGTGAGCAGCCTGCAGTGCTGCCTTGCACTTGGTAGAGACAGAAGCGAGAGCTCAATTCCTGCCTGGCATGGAGCACAGGCCATGGGTTATGTAATATTTATGTTTTACTCTTGACTGCACCAGATGTTCACAGCAAACTCCCTCTGGAGCAGCCCTCAGCTCAGACAGAAATAGCTGCCTGTCTGTCCCATGATGCCATGAACTGTTCCATGATGCTCATGGATACCAGAGTGCCTGGCACGAGCCGTGCCCAGGCCACAGGACCGATTTCTGGGTGTAGGGTTGGTGTGCACGGCACCCTCCGAGCTGGCATTTAGGGTTTTAGAGTGAAAATTTCACATTTGCAGGATTAGACTTGCTTCTACAAGCAGCTTTTCATCATATGGGAAATGTGAAGTGACTGAATAGGGTTGTACTTGGCTGAAAGAAAAGCTTGTTTTCAGGGGATTTTTTTTTGGACTCGTTTGAAGGTGAAGTGTTGTAGAGCAGCTGACAAAAGTCTCCTTCCTTGAGGTTTTTTTTTCAGTCTTAAATATTGACATATTCTTGTTTTTAAGTACTCTAAACACTTTCCCCCCTTGTTAACAATAGCTTAATTAGAGATAAATCATTTTATGTCATGGCTGTTTTTCCTAATCCCTGGCTGCAGAAGAAAATGTGGAAAAGGCTTTGTTTAGCAGTATCTGAGAAACTGCTGATTTTCCTGGCTCTTGAGATTGGTTCTAAACTTCAAAAATGGGGTTATAAGAGGTACCTAAAGGAACTGCATTTGTCTTTTTTTTGGTGTTTTGGCAGCAAATCCCCTAAATCTCTCTGCTAATGGGAGATTTTAACCCTGTGGCCTTGTTGGACTGACAGACTGCCCTGGTGTAATGAGGAGCTCAGTGACTGGTGCTCTATTCTGACTTTAATGCCACTTCACCTTTTACATTACAGATGACCATGGCATGTTAAATTGTTTTTCAGGATGTTCAGGATCCTTCAGTGACCGTGACCTTCCCCCTGGAAGAAGATCCAAGTGTTTCTCTTGTTGCCTGGACCACGACTCCCTGGACCTTGCCCAGCAACCTGGCCCTTTGTGTTAACCCAGATCTGCAGTATGTAAAACTGAGAGGCAAGTGTTGAACACCTCTTCCTTCAGTGCCTGTGAATATGTTCTTAGGTTTTGTGTTTTAGACTGGTTCATGTTAAATTTACAGAACTTTTCTGGGGTTGAACGAGCGGTAGTTTGAAGGATGAGATCCACTTTGGATGTGGCTGATGATTTCCAACTTGACTGCTCTTACTTAACATGAATTGAGAAGACTATTTCTTAAAAAATACTGATAGATGAAATAAAAATAAAAAAGGAGGGTGTGTGTGTGTTTATAGTCTTTAATTATACCTTCATCTACAAACACCCCCCCTTTCTTTAAAAAATAAAATAGTGAGTAGGAATTTCCAGTTTCAGCATAATCTCATGAGTCTGTTGTGTGTTAAACATGAAGTTGTGCAGGCCTTTGCAGTGAATACCACGTGTTTGGCTTTTCTTTCTTTGAAGAGAAGTAGGCATGCTTCAGTTGTCAAAAGTTTTAACATAAATTTGGGTATCTTAAAAAGAAATACTGAGTATTTTCAGAAATAACCTCTCTTGCCTGAGGTGCAAGGTGAGTTGGATATCTCTGGGCTCACTGCTGTAGGACAGTGCCCCTGAGTTGGCAGGGAGGCAACCTGAATAAAATTTGTCATTGAAGTTAGGAAATCAGGGTGGTTTGTGGTAGAGAATTAGTTTTCTTCATAACATTTCCCTCTTTTTTGATGTTAACTTCCTTTGTTAGTAGTTAGTAGTAGTAGTAGTTAGTAGTAGTCCTTTTATAAAGAAATCCAAGCATGTAACTGAAATAGTGAATCTCAGGAAGGCTGCATTAAGTGCAATCATTACCTTACAACTTCATAACATGGATTTTATGTAGTCATTGTCCATCTCCCAGTTGTTTCCCTCTGTTTCAGATACAATTTACTGAAACTTCTCAATTGCTTTGTTTGAGTCAGCAATAATAGACAAAGTATTTCTGCCTCTGCAACAACAAAACACAGAAAATCAGTGACCTGGCTTTTATCCTGTGGTTTCTGTTTAAACTTAGCCTTTGGAAAGTGTTCCTGAACTGGCTGTGTGGGGAAAAAGTAGCTGAAAAGTAGTAAAGGATTATTCTGGGCAGTTTTATTGTTGCAATATCTTGCATCTATTGAAAGGTTTCATAATGGTGCAAATGAGGGGATTAAACTGAGCTTTAGAAAACTCCTGTTTTATTTTATATTCTAGATAAAGCCACAGGGAAAATTTACATTTTGATGGAGTCCAGGCTGGTGGCACTGTACAAATCTGATGGTGAATATCAGATACTTGACAGGCAAGTACATAAATTATTATACTTGCTAGCTTTTGGTGTTTTTCTAGATCAAAAGTTGAATGTTTTTAAGAAGATGGTTTTCCCTGCATCTTTGTTTATATTGCAAAAAATCTGTGAAAGGAATTGAAATTTGCTGGAACAAATTGGTCTTGTATGTGAAGCTGCAAATAAAAAAAAATTCATTGAGTCCTTGTATTGTGGTGGGGAAAAAAAGTTCCACAGTCCACCCCTTTGCTGTGTGTTTGCATTAAGATAAAAGTTGGAGAAAATGCTGGAGGTGTGGTCCAAATGCCACCTTCTACACATTATGTAAAGATTTAAAGGGAACTGGGCAAAACAACCCAATTTTTTTAGCAAATAAATATATTTTCTGTAATTAGTGGCAGTCATTGCTTTCTGCAGGGTGCTTATTCATCTTGATTAGTTGGAAAAATTGGAATTATTTAAAAAGTCAGACTGGGCAGGGGGTGCAGGTAATAAATTCTGTAGCTCTTTTAGACAAAATGTGGGTCTTGGCTTCTCTTAAACATTTTGTATAAACTAGCAGCCTGTTAAAGAGGTCAAATACAACAAATATTTGTTTGCTCACTTTATTTAAAAAAAAATAAATCAGAAAACCCTATAAAAATTCCAGATAACCACAACAGTAAAAATAAAGGCTAGAAACATTTTTGAGAGTAACACCCCTTCTTCACTGGCATCAGTTTTTTCTATTTTTATCTTTTTATCAAGCAGTTGAAAGCTTTAAATTGAAAAAATGGAGGTTATTTCAGCTGAGCAGTTGCATGTAATCATTAAATTAGGGAAATGCAGAGCTGGAATGTTGAAGATGTTTCCTATTCTGATGGCTCATACTGTGACAGTTGAATAATTTCATATTTCTGCATTGATTTCCCTCCTTCCCCCCTCTATGAGAATGCTCTTAACCTGTCACTTGGTCTGTACCAATTCAAGCTGGTGCTCAGTTTCTAGAGTTGATGTTCAGTGCTCTCATTCTTCAGGCTTGGCTGAACTTGTGATCTCTGGAGTTTTTTCTTCCCCTCTGAGTCATCAGTGAAACCACAGTGCCAGGACACCACTGGGGATTTTGTTTTGATCTGATACTACATTAAAAACAACAACTTTAATTGACATTAATTATTAATTTAATAATTAATCAACAAATTGAAGTGGTGGTATATCCTCCAGTTCAGGTATTTGTGCATGTTGGAATGACTGGGTCAAAACTCTCACCAACATTAAGACCTAAATTTCATTTGCTTGCTATCTAAGCTGGTAAATCTGCCCCCAAAAATTTGGCTTTATGTGGCTTGTTCTTGACAAATTCACATTGTCTGTTCTTTAGCTCTTCACTTACTAAAAACTCTCCATCACTTGAAGTTGTATCAGGTTGTTAGACCTTTCTCAGTGGTTTTTAGGTCCATCAGTGCTTCAGTTCTCTTGGGAAATACAGATACTCTGTTCCTTTTTTTGGTCTTTTGAAACCTCTTCAGAGTGACTAAAAACTAAGCCTTCCATCAAAACCATTTTATTTTCTTAAGTCTTTTTAATACATTTGCTTTAGGCTTAAAAAAGAAGCAAGCTAGTCCATATCTTAAGTTTGTTGATCTGTTGTCTTTTCCTTCCAAATTCTTGTTTTAATGCAATACTACAAATTTAACTTCAGTGTGACTGCAATCCTTCTATATCCAGGAATGCACAGAGCATTTTGGCCTTTTTTTGAGATGTCTTAATCAGAAATGGGAAGAGCCTGCTCTTTAAGGCAAAAATATAGATTTCATGTATTTATGTCCCTGACTAATGGTATTTCTAACACCACCACTCACCCCCTCAATCTCTGATAACTTTTTAAATTTTCCTTTTTTTTTAAAGCCTCTGCCTAACTTGAAGGCTGCTAGCAAATCTTTTTGCAGAGCAGTATATTTTAATTCTTTTTGTATTACTGCTGTGGTCTCTTTTCAAGCTGATTTCTTTTCTGGTTTTGGTCATGCTCCAGTTTTTCTGTTGTGTAATAATTAATTCTCTCAAATGTGAAATGTGAGACAGTTAAAAGGTATCTGGTAGTTGAATGGATCTGTGAAAGATTTAGATCTATGAGTAAATTCATGGAAATGAACTTCACCACTTCTGCTCTTAACCTTTTTATTCCTTTAGCTCTTTTTAAATTCTCCAGGAGTCAGGCCCTTGAGGGAGAAATTGATGCAATACCAGGCATCAGGCTGAGGTCAAATTGAAATTATTCAGGGTCTGAAGTCCCTGGACCTGGCTGCTTTGCACTCCTGGGTTGGTCTGGGTGTATCACCCCAATTTTAGCCATCCAGTGATTTCTTGTTTCATTTAGCAGTGGTAGATGGGATGTGATTGTTGAGCATTTCCCTCCCCTTGGGTTAGATTTCAGTCCTTTGGCAGATTAAGCATTTCATTTCTTCACACTGTTTTTCCTTGTTGTCTCTTTTTGGATTCTAAAGAATCCAGACCAGAGATTTCTGATTTCCTGAGAGTGAAGGATTGCTGAGGTGATTTTAAACCAGTCTTTCTACTCTAACTTAGATCACAAGAAGGCACCATTGTATCAATTTTCAACCTGAAGTTCAGGACTTTGACAAACAGTATTGCAGATCCCAAAATGAAAATCAGGAATGTGATCCACAACCTTTACCTTTCTCTGACTTGTGTTAAGTAAGAATATAATTACTTTTTTTTTTTTTTTTTTTAAGCCAGTTCTGGTGTTTCACATTCTGTATCTGAGCATTCCCACATCTGTGTGGCTGAGCACTGGGATGCTTTTCTCTCATCTGATCCTGATTAAGCACCTCCAACATTCCTAAGGCTGTTTGTAATATATAAACCATCTGCAAAGCTGAGGCTTAAAATAGAAATCTCTTCAATTTCTAGAGGATATTGTGTGTGCTGAGCTGAGGAGTTGTGCTCTTGAACTTGGCAGTAAATTCTGCTCCAGCTCCTTCCTGTGCAGTGGAACAGCTTTGAAGAATCCCCACTTTGAAGGAGTCAAGTGTTTTATGATAGTTTGACCATTGTTTGCAAGTTGTAGATCAAGGACAGAGTGGAGAGAGACCACAACTGGGACACAGTCAGAGAGCCAGCCCATCTCTTAGATTGTTATGTTTTAGCTGCATTTTCCCCCTGAAGCTGGACGATTTCAGCACTTTGAGGAGAGTTCTGAGCTGCAAATCTCAACCTCATCACTGCCTTTGTCAGCTGCTGTCAGAAGGGTGAAGGGAGCCAGACCTGCAGGCTCCATCTGTGCCTCCCATTTCTTGTCTGGTTCCTCCTGGCTGTGCAGGAGCATTCCCTGAGAGCCCTGTGCAGAGTTTGGATGCCCAGTGTTAGGATAAGGAATGAGACATTGAGCTTTATGGGGTGCAATCCCCTGTGTCACAATCTTCTGTACATAAATAAAACTTCAGGTGGTTTGGATCATTATTTAGTTCTCTTGGACATGCTGAGCTTTAGGTCTTTATTGTTATGAATATTGAATATTATTGAATATTTCATCCAGAAGGTTCTTACCCAGCTTTACCATAAGGAGCTTGTCATTAATGCTTAATTCCTTTATTAATTTTCATTGATTGATTGATTAAAGTCCATCAGGTACAAGTTGTTGACTGATAGCAGAGGTGCATGAAAAGACTTTTTTTTTCCTCCAGGTTACCACAGAGGTGGGAAGTAAACTTAAGAAAATTATTTTCATGTTCTGAAATCAGCTTCTGTCAGGGAGATGAAGAAGCCAGTAGGGAAAAA